>JBAMBI010000169.1:0-283120 GCA_037043535.1 Drosophila putrida | reverse complement strand
ATTTAAGAAAATACAGATAATTATTATTACTTAAATTTATGATTTTCATTTCAAATAATATTTAACACTTACAATTACATAGCATTTATTGAAGTTTTGTTTTTTTTTTATAAAAGTCTTTAAATATTTTACTTGTGATCAGAATATAAAGAATATAAAAAACATTTATATTCTTAAATATTTAAGACTTAAAATCGTTTAATCGTTTTTCTTTTTATTCACTAACCAGCTAAAAAAACAAACAAATGTTCCCTACTAGTTAACTATCTAAATACAGATACACTTGGGAGCAAGCTAAGTTTCTGTATATTTAACATTCTCTATAGAATTTAATGTTAATTTCTACAAAAAAAACTCACAAATCAACTGTTAAACGCACATGTAACTACAGCAAAGTTGTTAAACTTTAACCGCAAAATGCAAAATATTGAAAATTAGCATTCGCTACAAAAAGTTGGAGTCTATTTTGATTTGTGAAATAATTTGTAATTTGTTTGCATCTTGTTGCACCTTTCCGCAAAACATTTTGCAAAGTAATTGTCATGATTTCCCGCAAGCAGAATTTTCTTTTCTTTCTTTCTCTAATTGTGTGTCGCTGTCTTTTTCTCGTCCTTGTGAAAGCAGCCCAACTCGAAGGCAAAAGGCAAAACTTGATCTTGTTTTATATAAAATTTTATGTTCATTTTTTTTTTTTGGTTTCTTTCTGTTTTCTGACAGCATCAAGTGAATTAGTCGCCGGGTATGAAAATTTATGCAAATATGTTACAGTGCCTCCCAATGTAATGGACAAGAGAAGGAAGAAGGGACAGTTGAGAGAAAAGAAAATGAAAGATGCGAAACTTTTGCCGAGCGTCGTTGTCAGTTAAAATGTCGTCTTGGCGGTAAAGTTTTTCGTTTTTCGTTTTCTGGGGAAGGCAACAACTTTTGACCAAAGTCGAGAGGGGGAGAGGGGGGATCAAGACGTTCGTTCGTTTGGTGCCTGACACGCAATGATTACAAAGCAGTTCCGAAAGTTTCAGTTCAAATTAAAGACCAGCACTCCAATGTTTTACTTGGCCCCCAAACTTAATGTTAGCTTAGCACAATTTTTGCGGTGCTGATGATGACTAGACTCCAAGTAGTTGCAAGTACTTGCAGGTAGGCTAAATCAAGTTGTTGCATAACTAAACAGCGATAGTTAATAAATACACACAGCTAGTACCTGTTGATCTTTCGAAAATTCAACTATTATTAATGGCTACTCTCCTCTAAAGAGGAATATAATTGCTTAATTGAGTAGCACCGGGAAAAAACATCGAGAAATAGCCAGAAAACTTTGTAAGAATAATATATAGTTAGGCAAACGAGCTGAAAATTATGTTTTCAACAGTTTCTTTTGATCGCTGACTCCTCTTTAAGAAAGAAAATCAGAAAAGGTATTACTTGTTGCTTTAATGTAGTTTTTAACCAGGTTTTTAGCAATTGCCTTGTCGAACCAAATAAACAAATGCACACAATTATTTTCCAAAAGGATTCAGACTTTTTTTTCTTTGTAAAAACTATTACTTGACATACAGTGTATATTATATTAATCACAAGGTGAAGGACAATAGATTTTCAATTCAAAATATTTGGCTGCTTGGAAGAAATTGATCTCCATGAATAAAACAAATGAGATGCTTTTCTATAGAAGCATTTTTAAGCTGACTTGAAAATAAGGCATCCACGTCTGAGGCTCAGTCAAAATAAATAACGAGTAGATCTTAATCCCAGATTTTAATTTTAAGTCACCTGCTCATCGCCCAAAGGGTCTTAGTCTCAGACTTATTGTTAATGAAAACTACAAACATATACAAAGGCAATCAAAGTCACAGGATTAACATTACCATTAATCTTCTGGAAATCGGCACTTGCATTATTCTCTACATCTTATATACAGAAAGATAAACTGTTTCCCTACTTTCAAAATATACTTTAAACAAATTCAATTTATCTGCTATTGTTATTAATTTCTTTTATATAAATAAAATTTTTTACATATTTTTGTCAACTTAAAGCTGTATTTTAGTGGTTCGTCAAAGTTTGTGCAAAAATGGTTAAAAAAATTAAGATTAGCTTTAAAATCAACTAAACTAAGTAAGCAATAATCCCAACCTCAACCTTTATTTCAATTTGCAGCACTTTGTTAGCTTACTTTTATTATTTATGTTTTAGTTTAATTTACAATCAGTTACTAGCTCAAAATCTTACCTATTTCAAAGATGAGTTTGAAATGTATGCATAAATATATAATGGCTACGTTTTCCCCTCCAGACGCTCAATGAGTGCGTTGCACTTTAAGCGTTATGTAAACGGAAGAGATTAAAGAGATTTTTGTCTACAGGGCAAACGTGGCAATTGTGGCAAAAAGTTAAATTATCCATGCAAGCGGTGCAAGCAGGTATTAAAATTTTGCCAATTCATACTTTGTGCTATGAATTATACACTTTCCAAACTGTAGCTGTAGTAAATGTATCTGAATCTGTTTCTGTAGTAAATGTATCTGTAGGCGCCCCCTTTGCCTTTTGCCTTTTGCCTGACCAGCTTTTGACTTTCGATTAAACCGCAACGCGTGCATTGAACCGCCCAGGTTCCAAAATTACGAGGCCCCGAAAATGAAAAAGAAGAAGAAAAAATAAAAAACAGTCTCACCTGAAACCGAAGGCAATGGCAACAAAAGCGAAAGGTGTCTCTAGTGCTTATGATGATAATAGTTTTGGGGGAAGTTTGCAAGAGAAGGTTCATAGAAAGAGAGGGAAGGGTGAAAAGAGTCAAATCAAGTTGCACGTACTTTCAGCTCGTACTTGAGGCAGCCACAAGGAAAAGGAGAAAAAAACAACCAGCATTGTAAAATATAAAAAGAAAAAGTTGTGCTTCTGCTGGGTTTGCTTAAAATCCGCAAATAAATGTCACGAACCAAGTTGAAAGCTCGAGCAGAAGCCGCAGCTGAAGCTGAAGCAACAATTGTCGCCAGGGAGCAGTTGGGGGGGGGGGACAAGGTGGGAAAAGCCAATGGCAAAATAACTGAGCGGAAAATCCACAACGAATGCAACACACCGACAACAGCAAACGACAACAACAACCGACAACCGACAAAAAAAATTAAGAAAAATATAAAGCTTTTGACTCGCCAGCACAAGGCCAATGGGGCAAAAGAAGGGCAACTGGAGGGTGGACAGGGGACTGGAGAGTGGAGGGGAAGGTAGAGAAGGGTAAACGGGAGAAAGGACATGCAATTATTTGCCTGCAAATGACTTTGAAAATGCGCAGTTTATTTCAATTTGGTGTTAGAAATGATCCAAAGCTTCAGACGAAATGTAGCTTACGGTGTGTATTTGCTGCTTGCCACATTGCCAAGACATCATATACTGCTTGCCACATTTGCCAACTTGCTACAAACGCTAATGTGGCATTCAAATGGGGGAGCAATCTGCTTAACAATTTGATTATCTTCACAACTTCACTGAGCGAGTCGAAAATAAACAGTGCATTAAGTGCGTGGTCTTTTAAGATAGAATGGAAATAAGATATATTGATATCAGCAGTGGATATTGAGAACTACAGAAGGGTCCTTATAGCTGTTAATAAGAAGTGTTAAGCACCTGATTCTGACTCATTTAATCTCGGTATTTTTAGTGGGTGAATTATTGCTTAATGAAAAACTGGTTGGAATAGCATTACTATTTTAAAATATAAAACTTAGAATTGACAAAAATTTCAAATTCAAAATAAATTTCCAATTCAAAATACATTTCCATTTAAAATGGTATACTTTGTAATAAGTAGCGACCTTTTTATTTGTTTATTAAGGAGTATTTAGCTGAGTCGAGCCTTGCTCCTTAAGACAATTGTGTTTCGACAAGTGTTTTTGTGTGTTTCTTTTTGTAAGTAGGTTTCGAGTCAGCTAAATACTCTTTGTTACAATACCTTTTATTTTATTTAATTACAGAGTTGGCCACGTTTATAACTTTCTCCAGGGAAAATTGCCACAAAACCATCTCAAAAGGGGTCCTTTTATTTTTCAGGGACCATAATCTTCAGGCTTAAATATAGAGCTATGTTTGGGAAAGGGAATTAAAAATCCTCCTCATCAAACAGGACTTTGAATATGAGGGTGATATGTGGCTGGTTTGCTTACAGGACGAGCAGCTTCGAACTGGATCCATGTGAGACATATTAAAGAATTAAGCTATCATTTGAAGGTCTGGGCTGTAGCTTGTTACGCCTTGATATTTACGGATACTTGAAGGATTATTGATTAGCACTATGTCAATATTTTTCATGTGCTGGCTTAGAGAGTGTGGACACTCTATTGGATTCAAATACCTTTCTTGTACATTTTACATTAATTGCCATTTCATTTTCCAATTGCACAGCATGTAATGGCTTTTATAAAGGTAGTATTTTAGGGTACTGGATGCAATATACGTAAGTTAAAAAAATAAACCGCTCTTCTCTCTTTCATCTTAGAAAAAACTTGAATGTTCAGCATTATTTCCTTCTCTTTGTATCCATTCAAAGCAATGAATATTCTATTTAAAATCACCTAAAACACTGCATAAACTCTATTGCACTTTATTCTACACAGTTGTGAGTTGCCAAAAAGTATGTATGTGGACAGAGTTTTGGACATGTCGACAACTTTGGTTAACAGATGCTATTGGTATCAACTGGAATCCTCTTGGCTTAAGGCAACTGAAAGTGCTGCTTCTCTGGTCAGTCAGCTGGTTGCCAACTAAGTGTCAATTCGGGACATTTTTCCCTATTTTTTTCTGTCTCTTCGATCTGGTTGTCTTTGTGAAAAAATACACACCCCATAAATTCATGTACTTCTATTTATGCATATGTATATACACACATCTACTCACACATAGTTACATATTGTGTGAAACTTGTTAAAAGGTTTCCCTATTTTCTTTCGCGATTTTGTTTCTTTTTGGAAGAAAAATATTCTGTTTATGCTAAAGTCATGTTCGCTACGTGGATATGCATATTTTTTCTCATTAATTTTGCAGAGAATTGAGAGCGAAAAGTGTTGACACATCTGACATTCGAAGTTGCATGTCTGCAAATCGAAAGTGTGGGGTTCTGGGGTCGTATTGTTTGTAGACACTGTAATTTAAAAATTACAAAAGGGTTTACTAAGTATGTCCAAAAACTATGTGAGTAACAGGCAGACAAAAACCATAAAGATAATATATTCCTGATCAGCATGAACCCATGTCCGTCTGTCTGTTTGTCTGTCTGTCCTTTTTTTGAACACCTAGGCTTTAGAGACTTTAAGAGCTTAAAATATAACAAGCTTGGTATGTAAGCTCATGGATAAAGTATGTTTCTTACCATTATTCGCTTTTCACCACTATGTAATAGCTCCTTTCCATAAGTACAGGGTCTTCTACTGTCCAGCTTTATGTGTTTTTTTTTAAATAAATATATTTTATCCAAGCATACATTTTAAATAGCATAGTTAAGTTTTAAACAAGAAAGAGGCAATTGTTAAATGAAAATTACTGGAAAATATCAACTCCGTTTTTCTTATGTCAATCAAAACATTTACCAGAAAGATAAATTTATTTACATTAATTATTATTTGTTGTTATTGTATTGTAATTGAAACTTATAAAGTCTTAACCTTTTCTCTTTGCAGGTAAGTCATTGACAAACTGATTCTCCTTGGTAATCAAGTTAATATAAACTAGGCAAAGGCAAGTCTGTTATATAATTAAGTATAACAATATTGACAGATTTTATTATAAATACCTGCAACGGAATTCTGCGTAAAAATACTCGTAATATTATTATTAATTAAGTATAATTATACATACATTTTTTTTTAAAGATTTAATTGCTGTTGGAACAGCTTTAATTTGTGTCATTTACATTTGAAAGCAAAAGTATTAACACTAATTTAATATTATGCATATAATTACACAAAAGTGTAATTGACAAAAGTCTAAAAGGTATTCATTAGTAGAAACATTGTAAGTTGACATTACATTTTGTAAATTATATAGAGGGTGTCTCCTGGCAAATGGATGTCTCTACTTTGGACTTTGCAAAACTTTGTTGAACGCGGCGCCTTGACACATTTTTGAACTGCAACTGCAACGGCAACTGCAATTGTAATTAAGAGGCAACAAAAGCTATGAATTTTTGCCAGTACTTGTAACTTGTTAATTACATTAACATTTTGCTTTTGTACGATAATAATGACGTTGATAATGACGATGACGATGACGGTGACAGAAAAAGGCGAACATTGCAGTCAGCCAGCATGACAGCTAAAGTTGAAGTCACAATCGACCAACTGACTGACTAACTGACAATCAATTTTTCTATTTTTTTACCTTTATTTTTTTTCGGATTTTTCTTTGTGCAACCATAGTTCGAAGCTTTTGCAAATTATTCAGCAGACATGCAACCACAAGAAGCACAAGAAGAAGAAGAAGTAGTAGAAGCAGAAGAAGAAGAAGAAGGAGAAGTGGGTTTCGAGGTCTACATTGTGAACGCACCTTCACATTTGTCTCCACGTCATGCGTTACCTGTTGGTTGAATCTGTTTATATTCACACACCCATGGGCAAGCAAATAGGTGCGGTTGACATGCAAATGCTGTAAATTATGATTATTGTTAGAAAACATATTTGAAAGTGTGGATAATAGTTTAAAAGGCATTTAAAAGGCTCGAATGACTAAAACATACTTAGTACTAGTTTCTGTTTATTTGCTGTACAATTCAATTGATTTGAAGATCAAAGACTATCAATGAAAATTTATTTAAAAACATGAAATAGTTATTTTTGAAACATATTTCTATAATTAAATTAAAAATTAATATGAACTTCATGAATATTTAATGGATTTTAAAAGTATCTATTTATTTTCCCGATGACCTGCTACAACACATACAAAACTCTATGTGTTTCTATAATTCTGTCCATGTCTTTATTTGGTTTTAAAACGCTCAGCACTTGCCTCGTTCTTGGGTTAAGGGGGGCGAGGATGTTGTTCAGTTGTCATTTGATCTATGATATGCAATTTAACAACAATTTATGATGACAACATCCCCATATCAGACAATGTTAAAACTCCCGACAGACAGACAGCAGTCGGAGTCTCGTCATATGAGACAGAATTTAATTCGAAATATAGACAAAAAGTAAAAAACAGACACAGAACCCGTGTTAAGCGAGCGGCTGATTGAAAGAGATATCAGACTGCAGGCAAGATTTAAATCTCATGCCCATGTTTGCTGTGGATTGAACGTGCTTTACCCGAATTAAAACACGAGACTAGATTGGAAAACAGAAATTAATTTAATTTAATATTAATTAATAGTGAATAAAGTTATATAATTTTATAATTTTAAAGTCAATCTATTGAAGTAAATTAAATACGATAAAATATCTCTTAAGATAGCCAAAATAACTAAGATGCATACTTATTTGTTGAGCAGTGTTGCCAATTCAGCCTTTTTCCCGTCAGATCTGACTTTTTCTAAAGCTCAATTGCGGGAAAATTACGAAAAGCAGCAATAATTTATCTTATTTCAACAATATATTATAATTCGAAATAAGATAAATTAAAAGCCGCTTCTTATAAAATATGTCTCAATTTTCTAGCTGCTCTGGGGCCCAAGTTTCGTTAATAGCCTTTGTAAAAGTCTGGGAAGTTTAGGAAAAGCTTAGAAAATTCCACAGAAAATTTGTGCAAAGTTTCCAGCAGATCAGTGAGCACCACCCTCTTTGAGTGGCTAAATTTTTGTGTCATTTTTTTCTGAATTTCACTCGGAAATGGCTTCATTTTTTCACTCTTATACTGCCAAACTGAAGCACTCTCTTATACTGAAGCGGTGTCTGCAGCTTCTAACTGGCAAACTGGTAACAACAGTGCAGCCGCTACGGGTGTGTTGAACCTCTGGCAGAGCTCTTCAGCGGTCTTCCAATTGAAAACTGGAATTGGTTTCACTGGAAGCATTGGTATGCGAATTTCGGAATCACGGAATAGTCAATGGAAGCCAGCCTAAGAAGTACCAACATCAACACAACAATAAAAACAAGTCATAAAAAAAAAAACATTAAGCACTTGTGATCAGTTCGAGTAAAATTGAATGTGTACGATGACTGAAGAGAGCGAGCAAGGAGAGACAGAGAGAGAGAGAGAGAGAGAGAGAGAGCGGGCAAAGACAATTAAGAAGGCAACAGAAATTAAAATTTTAACACTCATTAGCTGGAATGCATGCATGAATGTAATTCCATATTTACTCACACTTCACTGGAACTCTCTTGAGAAAAAAAAACAAAAGTAAGAACTTAATGCAAACTCAATGTGCTTTTGGGTCCCATACACGTCTGTTTTTAATCAACGTCAAATAATTGTTGCCTTTGCTTATTTACGTTGAGTTAAACGCATACTATAAGATTCGAACATGATCATAATAATGTTCGTGTATGGGAAGCATGCTGTGTAGAAGACAAAGAGAGAGAAAGGTAAAAATGTGGAGAGCGCGAGACTAAAGAGCGGGAGCGTAAGAGAGAGAGAGAGAGAGAAGGAGAGAGGAAAAGTATGTTTGCAATGTTGTTGTTTATACTGATGTTTCTTTGATTATTCCAGTGAGCACTCAACAAGTCGGGTTACAACAACACACACACACAAACATATTTACACGTCTTATAAACACACACACACTCAGGCAGAGACAGTGCATTTGGGTCTTTGTTGTTGTTACTGCTGCTGCTGTTGTTGTTGTTGTTGTTGGAAGAAATCAATGCACCAAGTGCTTAACACAAGTACAACGAGTAAATAACTGAAACTGTTAACATGACCAAGTACCAAGTGGTTAGTTGGTTTCCAAGCCAAGCAATTTTCAAACCTGTAATGAAAGCAAAGGACTGGAAATGTAATGATTAAAGTCTATGATAAAAATATGCATACAAAATTAGTCTTGAGAAGGAAAAATCAGCTTGGCACCAAAAGCTACAACAACAATAACAACAACAATAACAACAGCAACAATAAGAACAACAAAAACAATATAAAAATGCAAAGTCGCAACGTTGCAGGTTTGCGGGGCAAATGCAAAAAATGGCAAAAACTCGATTTATGAGTTTGAATGCAGTTTCTTTTTCACACACACACACACACACACACACTTGTACACACAGATAGAGTCACTGTAAGTGTGTGTGTGTGCGTTTAAGCCGGGACTGCATACCAAAAAGCTGGTTACCTTGCTTACCAAGAGGTTGCCTCGAAAAGTTGCGCATAGATACAAAATAACTTAAATGTTGCAAAATTCTAATTTAAAAACATGATAATTAAACCAAAAAGTTTCAATTAACAGAACTTTACTCTCTAAATAATATTCGTTTAAATAATATCAAAGTTATCGATGAAAAGTTTATTTACTGTTTTGTGAAGCAAGGGAGAAGAGATTACAACGATTACAGGTCCATTAAAGGTGTAAAAAGTTATTCGAAAAGCAATTAAAAATAATTATAGCAAAGATAAATTAAATTTATATTCATTTACATTCGATGTGCGTAAATGCAGACACATTTTGAATAAATATACATAATTTGTTATTCATGTTCAGTGAAAACAAACGATGTTTACAGTTATAGGGTATTCACGTTCAACTTAAACCGACCAAGTTTGTAGAACCAGTTTTATGCATAACAACAGGGAAATCCCCCATATACGTAAAAAAATCATATGAGTAAACACATAAAAGAATCAAGAAGAAGAAGACTCTGTTATTTTGTACCTTTTACTCATCTTCAGCAACGAAAGGGAGTTGACCTGGTCAAGGTCCAGCTCAGACTCTAAACCAAATGGACTGATATGGATGTAGACAAGGCCATAGAGTTAGGGTATAGCTTATGGGGGAATGGGAAGAATAAACCGATTTACACCATCTCGCATAGATATTAAGCTAGCAAAAAGCAAAGCGGTTGGGACAAAGGAAAAGCTGCTAACAAAAAAAATAACCTGCATTAAATTTAAGCTAAGGCAAATTGCAGTGGGGTATATGCGACTATAAGCTTGCTGTATTAAAAAGTCAGCAGCTGAACTAAATCCTGCAGAACGAGCTTCCGAATCAAATACCTGACCTTTAAAATTTTGAAACCTTTTATTAAGAAAGAGATCCGGTTCGAAATATCGATATTTCAATTTAATTTTTAAAAATTGAAAAAGTAATGATAAGAAAGGGCTAATGTTAGAGTCTTTAAAAAGCTAGAAATTTTAAGGATAAATAATTTTATTATTGTTGTTATTTTGTTATAAAAATAATGAACCAAGGTTCGCACCAAAACCTTAAATTTTTGAGTTTCTTAGAAGATAAACTAAAGACTTGGTTCTTTTATCGGCAGGTTTAACTTCGCTTTAAGGTTAACGGCAAGATGAGAAAACGCTCCTTAACCTACTTAGCGAACAGTATCGAAGTTTTGCTCTATGACTCGAACCACAAAATTGTAACTAGTATTAAAATTTATTTGCAAGTTTTCAGCCTTGACTAAATAATTATATTTGGTATAAACCTATGCTGTACAAAAATTACAATTGGTTTAACTATTTAGTAATGGTTATGTAGATTAAATACTCTGATGTTATGTAACATTTATGTTATGTTACATTTATGTTATGTTACAATTATTAACGGCAATGCAAATTATGATTGGAATTATTTATGATGCAACTGAAGTCCGTAACCAAATTTAAAGAAATTCAAAGGAGCTTTGATTAATCATTGAAATATTTGTTGTAAATGGAATGTTGATAAATAATTTAACGATAATATGTGGCATATTCGATATCCATACTTCCTTTGAGAACTTTTTTTAACTCATGTGATTGCAATTAAATTATTTCCATTTTATTTTACGGATCTAAGAAGTCATCATATTATACATTATTTATGGACATTTTCTAAAATAAGACTGCAAAAGTCTCCGTCTTTTATCCAAGAGTGGAAAGAAGACGGAAGGCCTTAGCAATGCCTTAATCTCATGTGGCATGTTGCAGTTGCATCTCGTGTCGACAATGAATGATAGTTTGTAATTATAAAGATGCATCCGAAACTTGACTAGCTGGATGCTGTGATTGAGGACTTGACTGGCAACTTAAAGATAGGTGTAATTTTTGCATAGTTTTCATTTGTGACGACGCGACGCATGTCAAACTGTGGATGGGGATCTTGTTGCAACGTTGCAACGTTCGTTGTAACTGGTGGACTGGTGAAAGTTGCAATCAAAGTTGTTGCAGCTGTTGCATGCTTTTCAAGGTCTTTTCCGAAGAAGGGATCCCCTTTCTGATAAAGTTATGAATGTTTTAGAGCTGTCAGTTCAGTTGAGTCTGCTCGACAACGAAATACCCTGTGTGCCATTGGTCATTCAACTCGGGGACTGTTTTCTCAACTAGAGTAAATAGACTTCCCAAACGGAGCTTGAATGTTTTTGTTTGTTGTTCGCACTCCAATTCGCATTCGGTTAGGTGTAGATCGGTTTGCAACTTGCAACTGCCACATAGCACACAGCTGCAACGCATTGGTAGTTGGTAAGTTGGTTGTTGGTAAGTTGGTTGTTGGTAGTTTCATTGGCCTCGTCAGTAGATGCTGTATTTATAACTTGACCAGCTTCAGCTTTAGCTTCCACTCTCTTTGTATTTGTGGCCCGAAGTCGAAGCGGATTTCGCCTCATTTAAACTTGTTCCTGATGTTGATGTTGAGGTTGCTTCTTCTATCTTCTCATACATAAATACAGATGTACATATGTATATGTGTGTGTGTATGTAAGTACTCCCCCTTTTCAGCTTGAACGTTGTCTCATTGCAGTTAGTCAACATTTTTCCTCATCATCATCATCATCATTGTTGTTGTTGTTGTAATTGTTAGAGTGTAAAACTTTGGCTTTGGTATGCGCACTTTCTCCTTAAATGCTATTTTCGTTAACATTGTTTTCGTCGTCTAACTCTTGGCCGTTATCCGCAATCATCACCATGATCATCATCATCATCATCATCATTCGTTTCCGAATATCTGTAAGTCTAATATCTAATTTGCGGCTTTACCTGTCGACTTCCCTCTTCCGTCTCTCATTCATCACTCATCATCCACCCACCCAATGAGCTTCTTTTCTCATTCTCATTGTCAGTTGTTTTTAGTTTTTGGTTCAACATTTTGTAGCTTTCTTTTTGACATGTTGTTTAATCTGTAGCCGAGTTTTTATTTTTTTGATCTATAAATTGGTGTTTAATTGGCGCTTGTCAGTGTCGTAATTTTTAATGGAAGCGGAAAGAAAAGCTCTGATTGTGAGACTCTTTTCTCTCTCTCTCTGCAAAGTGGCCCGCTTGTTTGTTGACCTCATTTCGCAGTTTTCGCTCAAAGCAACTGCCACAAACCACTTGACAACTGGCAAAATTGTAGCCACTGCAACAAGAAGAAGTCCGTGAACTGATTAAGGACCTGCCGTCTACTCTCAGGACAAGTGGCAAGCAAAGAAATACGAATAGTTGAAGGTGACACTTATTAAAAATAAATAAACAAGTTGACTGTAGGGAAGTTTGACTGTATATGTATACAGTAGACGACTCACAAATTAAAATTCGCTGAAATTCGAAACTACTGAGATATAAATTTAGAGTGTAATGAAATATAATCGTCGGAAATTTAAATTCGGAATGCAGTTATTTAACTTAAATTAAATAAAGTATTTAGTAATTGAATTTACTATTTTTGAAATTGATTAGAATAAATTGACTTTAAATTTTTATTACAAAAATACGAGTAGTTAGAAGACAAATTTCATATTTACTAATTATTTAGTTTTTATTTATTTATTAATTTATTTCATTACATTAACAATATAATTTGATTATCTTTAAATAATTTATTAATATAAAATTCAACTAATATAATTTTACTTTTATTATTCAAATTTGAATCTTTCTAGATAATTACTTTTGAATGGTATAGTTTGTTCTTATAGTTGTAATTGATTTGTTTAGTTATTTTTATGAAATACAAATTACATATTGCACTGAATCTGTTATTATCGTTTCGTTTACGTATTTTTTCTCAATTTCTTATTTATATTTGAATTGAAAAAATTGTAGAGAAATTTAAATTTTCCAGAGTTTACAATTACCTTCAAAACAAAGTGGTTTCTAATTTGCGATCGTCCACTGTATTTGACTTTTAGTTAGAGTTTTATTTTTAGTTGCTGCTGTCAGAAAACACCATAAAGTCGGAGTTTTCTGCATCGTTGGATCCCAAAAAATGCTTTGTTAAAAATACATTTTATTTTTTTACGGAACCAATTGAAATAATGCGTAAACTCGTACATTGCAAAAAAAAAGAAAAAGAAATATTTTTCAATTGCATCGCCATCTGGTAAAGTGACCCAGATGCAGATGCAGCTACTCCTGCTCCAGTATTTAGTGTATATTTATGCATATTTTACGCAGTCTCCCTGTTGCTGCATGTGGTATGTGGCATGTGGCAAGTGGCAACTGGCAAGAGGCGTGTGGCGTGTGCTGCTGCACTTGTGCCTTCTACGTTAAAATGGTTCAGATGGGTTTTGGCTTTTTAACCATAATATTCGTAGGATTGAGGAATCTTTGATATGTTTGGAATCTTTAAAACTTCTGTAAAAAACAGAGATTTCTGTGAATTTCAGAATGTTTTTATATTCAACTGGAGTGTAAATAAATATTTAAAGTCACGCGGTATTCAAACTGTGATTTAATTTTTTGCCATGAATTGATTTCATTATTAAGCACGGACAATGCCGGCAAACACCGGCTGGCAGATACATTTGTATCTATATATGTATGTGCGATATATGTGTTGCATGCAACTGCCATTCGGAAACGCGGGCGTAGTAAAAATATTGATTTACGCAACGATAAATGCCACAGATACAAATGTAGCAGAAAGATACAAATGTATCTATCTATCTATCTGTAGCAGCAGTGCACACAATGCTGAAATATTGAAATCAATTGAAGGTTTTGATTAATTGACATGAGCAATGCAAATGTTTTTGGCGCTTTCACAACTACGTACACACATATCTATATATATGTACATATATATATGTATATATGTATATATGTGTGTTTGTGTGTGTGCATTGTCAACGCGCCAAACAGCATAATATTTAAAATGTATCCAAAGAGATACATTACACATTACGGCCATCGCTGCCAAGTCTTGGAAAATCCCTTCACTGCATTATTTCCCACACCAGCCGCAGAGATATAGAAATAAAGCCAATGACAGAGATGGCAACAGAATGAGAGTTAGCATGAGTGAAACAGAGACAGCAACAATGGGTAGCTAAAGTTGGTATTGTTGTTGTTGTAGTAGTAGTTAGTAGTGGAGAAGGGGACTCTGGCATTGCAATATCTGAGAGATACTTTGAGCCGGCTTGCAAACTTGGTAGTACGTCGTCTGACTGCAGGGCTTACGTCTCTGTCGCTGTCTCCGCCGCTGTTGACGTCGACGTCGTCATAGTCATTTCCAGTGTCGTAAATTTTATTAAAGTGCCCCACTCTATATGAGCTTGCCACAAAAGCTAGTCAAGCAGGCTTTGGACAACTTCAACAGAGCACAATCATCATCATCATCATCATCATCATCATAGTGATCATCATTGATGCGAAATCATTTTTACATGCCATGTACCATGTAATTTAAACGATTTATTCAACAATTTTTAATATCTTTCAGTATTCAGAATAATTTCAAATATTTCCTCTTGAGTTTTGTAGAATATTTTTGAATTTTCAATATTTATATATGTATATATTTTATAATTTATATGATATATTTAAAACTGTGTTTCTAATTATTTTAGAATATTCAATATTCATTTCTTGTGCGATTTTATTAAATTATTTCATATCCTTAAATATCTTTAAGTAGAATATTTTCGAATATTCAACATTTAGAAGCATTTCTTGTTTTACTCAATCGATTTATTTGATACTTTGGAATATCTACGAGTACTCTATATATATTTACAAACATTTCCTATTCCTAATGCCTGTCTTTATTTTGGAATATCTTCAAGTATTTCAAATTGATTTTGAATATTTTCTATTCATTGGAGAGCTCATCTAGACTAATTAGACTTTGACTAGTTAAGAATACATATCTGTTCGGTCGTTCTGTTCTGTTTGCTATCGCTTTTAAAACTTAAACGCTATCACCAGAGTTCAAATTGATAAAGTTAATGTTGATGATGCTTTTGGTGGTGGCACGATTCTCAGAATTTGGTTACTTTCGGTTTCTGACCTCACTCTGGGGAGGTTATCGGACTGACGCAGTATAGTACATAATTTATATTTGGTTCTAAATCTGTACATGACTTTCGCAATCTTCAATTATTTTTTTATAAATAGCCAAAAGATTTGTGTGAGACAAACAATTCAATTGAATAAAAAATACAATACAATAAGGCTAACAATCTGGTACCAAAATATTTCTTACCCTTGCAGAGATTTGCAAAGAACTTTCGACTTTTGACAGCTTTATGATATAGTAGTCAGATTTTTAACAAAGTTAAATGAGATGTAGAAGACAGTTTAAAATACAAGGAAGAGAAAAGTTGTCCTTACTTAAAGTTGAGTTTGACATATTGGTTCTATGTCAACTAGTTGATATTGTGAACCAATCCTAGGTTGATCAAGGAAGTTTCCTTCAAATATATATGTTTTGTGTTAAAGTTATAATAACCTCTGTAAGAGCATACAAAACATAATTTGAACATCTGAAGAGATTTCCAGCATTTTGACCAAATTCGAGTTGGCAAAGTGACGAATCTGCTGCGTTCGTGGCATTTTTGTGACTGAAAACGACAGCGTGGAGACCCAAAAAATCTCAACTTTAATAAGAAAGAACAACAACAACAACAAAGAAATAACAACAAGAACAACAAGAAACAAACTGTAGTGCAAATAATTGAGACTCTCTTTGAACGCGCACGTTCTCTTTAGTTGTGTGTGCTTGTCTCTCTTACGCTCTCTCTTTCGCCCACACAAAATGCAGTGAGCGGCGTTGTTGCCGGTTTTGCTTTTACTACGACAACTGACTACGTGGACGCTATTGTTGTTGTTGTTGTTGTTGTTGTTGCCATGTTGCCTTGTACGTAGATAAATTTGTATCTCACGTTTTGAATGTGTATGTGTGTGTGTATGTGTGTAGTAGTAAATAGCGCTCAGCTGACAGCGGGTCCAACCATGCCATGCACTGGATTGTGCGGGTCTCCTAAAGACTTCGTCTTTGACTCCGACTCCGACTCCGACTCGAACTCAACATCACAGCGAGTCTGTTGTCTGCTTGTCTGCCTGTCTCCCTGTCTTCCCGTCTGTCTGTCTGCCGCTGCCGCTGCCGCTGCTGCTGCTGCCTTCCAGTCAGTGTGTTCCAGTCAGACAGTCAGAGCTAAAGATATTTCGGACTGGCACCGTTCCAACGAGAGCGGCCATGCAACATTGCCATCGTTGACAGCGGTCGTGTTGTCGTCGGCTCTTCGACTGACTCTTCGGCTTCGATTGTTTCGTGATTGTTCGAGGGAATAGCGCCAGCATTCCGAACAGTCCGATATTAACTTTCAAACTGTACGGTTTGCGTGCGTTTCCATCCAGCAAAAGGAAACAGCGCGTCGTGTTTCATGTTTTTACTCAGTAGTCACACTGCCTCACAAATACAACAATACAACAATCCAACAATACAACAGCAACAACTACAACAACTACAATTACAATAATAATGCAAGCAGCAATAACGGCAACAACGAACAACTATTATTAATATACAATAAACGATTTGTTTTTAAAACAATTCAAGTGAGTGCTTAAGAATTCGCAACAAATCCAAATCCAGCAAATTCATCGCTGAAGACGTCATAATCAAATTTTGAAGAAATCAAATGCATTAACAACAATAAGTCAAAAAAGATGATATATGCCATTATTTATTACTTTTTATATTCACACATCCTGCTCTTTGTGTTGTGCATTTCTATAACGTTTTTATCTTCAGCTAGTTTATGAACAAACAACAACAACAACAACTAAAACATACACGAACAACGATCATGCGACATCAAGTTTAAGTTTCGTTTGGTTTTATTTATTCATTTTTTTTTGTTTAATACACATTCATATGATTTTCGTGTTGTTGATTTTGATTTACAAAACGGAATCCGCTCTTTTCAATTGTAATTTCCGGTGTAGCGGAATTTCACTGTGGCACTGAGTGCGAGGCGAGACAGCGTCAAAGAACGAGACAGGGAGAGTGTGTATGAGTGTGACGGTGTGCATGTGTGTGTGTATCTGTATGTGTGTGTGCCTCTGTGTTTAGTAAGCACAAAGATAAACATAAACAGGCTGTGAAGTGAAATGAGTGAAAACTGAGCCCAGAAAAGTGCAAAAACAAAAAACAAATTACAAACTACAAAAAAAACAACATAAAGAAAACATTTTTGAGGTCGTGGCATTTCGTGTTGTCTGCTTCTTTTGATTGCTTGATTGAATCTATTGCAAGTGTCAATATTGTTGATGTTACATAAAGTCAAACAATGATTACAAAAATATTGTAAGGGAAAAATCCCCCCCTCCCCAAATCAATAACAACTATACTGTATATTCTGCAACAAACTCCAAATGCCATGCATTCGAATGGGGAATCCCCCGTCTAATATAATGTACTACTTATTTCATATAAAGGTCAAAGGTCGTTCAGATTACCGGTGTATTATAATTTGTGTTACACACGAAACAGCAAATTCCATGTTTTGTAAACAAAGAAAATTGCAAAACAAACATTAATTTAACGCAATCTTATGACAACTTAATTAATGGCTCAGAAGTTTCTAGCGGTACTTGATAATAATTTAATTGAATCACAAACAATATTCAATCTTAAGTTACGGACTTTAAGTCTGAAGTGTATTTAAATCTGTAATTTTTCGAGTGTTGCTGCCGTTTTGTGAAAAACTTTATACTTGCCACAGAAAAAGTTGTAATGTTGTTTAATATCTAACCACAAAGTATCTAACAAATTGTTTATCTTACAGTGTGCGGGCATAATGCAATAGTTATAGTGAATAGAAATTGTTAAACTATTTGTTTGAACATTAAATACAAATACAGAATAAACAAATACTCAATTCGATTGAATAAACATATATATATATTAAAAAATCATTTGTAATCAAAAAGTGCAATGCAAATGTGCAATAAAAAAAGAGAAAATATTTTTTGATTAACAAATAAATAAATAAATATTTATACAACGCCGCTGTGTTCATCGTTTTTTTATGTTGTTGAAAATGCAAAACATTTGAAAATAATTAACATAAAACGCCAGGCATTAAACAATGGCATTAAATAAACACAAAAATTGCTACAGTCTATAAATATATATCTACATATTAATAATCAATTCTTCATCAATAAACAAACATTTAAATAAACTACTTATAAAGTAAACAAATACAAAAAAATCAATAAAAAAAGAAAAGTTGCTGTGACGGATTATTTATAACGATTTTTGGAGCGTTTATCAACTGTAAGTATTCTTAATGAAATTAATCAAAATCTATTATTAACATTGGTTGAAACTTGAGCCAATTCACGTTTTGCGTTTGCCAAATCCCAATAAACAAAGACAGTTAATTAATGAAGCAATCAATCAGGGGGCTTTTAATTTATTAAATATACTTTCTCAACATTCCACAATTCGTAGAATATGAAATTGAAGTTGTTTTTTGTTGATATATCCACTTAGAATCACAGTCAACTTGGGAATCCCCCCTCACCTCACTTTAGAGATACAGATACTTGTCGCCGCTTGAGATACAATATCGAGATACAAAGCTGGGGGACGTCCTCTTTTTTAAACCCATGTCATGTAATGGCACAACTTGAGTTGTCAAAGCTTTTCGTGTAAACTTTTATCTACATTTAGATTTACACACAAGCACACTCAAACACACACACACACACACATTCACAGCAGACAAAGGCAGTGTGTGTTCATCAAATTGATTGTTTTTGCCCATGATAACAACAACAACAACTACAGCATGCAATTTAGTAATTATTAATTTTATGGTCTGTTTGAGACGTAGTGTAGAGTATTTGATAGCTGTTGACTTTTTGAAGCTGCTATTTTTTTTTGCCTGCTTCACTTCCGGTGCAATCCACAATTGAACATGCGTGCCGTCTGTCCGTCTGTCAACGTGTTGTGTCTGAGGTCAGTGAACCCCAAACCTCGATAACTGTCTACAGACAACAGAAACACAACAAAAACAACAACAATTTAAAGTCGAAAATGAAAGAAAAAGGTGCGTGTTTGCTTAGGCCTCACCTTATGCTATGGCCAGATACATTTACACTTTAAAATATCGGAGCTAACAACTCGTTTGCTTACAAAACGGTTGCATTTTGTGGTCTTCCTCGAAACATTGGCGACATCTGTTTTTAGCCAGTTTACAACTCTTTAGCCATTTGATAAGCCAGTTCAACTGCAGAAGATACTATCGCTGAAATTTGTGAAAGTTTTACCATAAAAATAAAAAACAAAGAAAATATATATGTACTTTTCTTGATCTACGCACATTTGAATACAAAAAAGTCTTTCAACAAATTGAGCTCAAAAGTTGGTCATATCTGCGATGATCATGATCATGATGATGATGATGATGATGATGATGGCCATGATGCTGTTGGTGGTGGGAGCGTAGCGGTTATTGACTTTGCGTTCTTCGTCTATCCACTCGAATCGTGGCTGGTGGCTCCAAGTTTCTGAGTCTTTCGTTAGCATTTCTTCTGCTGTTTTGAGGCTGTTGTAAGGCCATTGTCGGCATTTCTTTGCTTTTGAGCTACTATTATTATTTGATTTACCATAGCTAAAGTTGCTAAATATAAATGTATATATGTATGACTGACTGGGTCAGCTTAGCAAACTCCAAGCTAAAGTGCTCTGTCATCCAAAGGAGACCATGAAAGGGAAGTATCTATTTCTACCCGGTATCCAAAAGGTAGAGAAGTATTATATCTTAGTGGCAGTGTGTTTAACTCTGCCTGGAATCATCTTTAACGCCTTTTTTCTATAAAATAATAGACTCAATGATTTGTTATACTTTCAACGAAAGATTTGCTGTCGAGATTTACTTGGTTACCATCCTCACCACAATAAGATAGATAAATAGATAGATTTTTATTTGTACAAATTAAATTTTGTGGCTACAATCGCTACGAATAGAAGCAACCATTGCTCCGATTATCAATTCGAAACAAAAACATGATTGAAAATTAACAAAAAAGACAAAATAAATTTGTGGAGCCCAGTGACACGATGAGCTGTTGGCCAGTGCAAAATTGCAGAGGGAAGATCGGAAGAAGTGGGCAGTATCCGGAAATTATAGAACATCAGACATGTTGTAGGAATTCCTTGAATGATGAGTTCAAGTGGAATCAAATGAATACTTCGTATAAACGTTGTCGACCATTTCGCCGGAACAAGTGGGACGAGTGGTATGGGTATAACATGAAAGTAATAAAGCAACTGTCCAATCTGATGAAGAAACCCAATTCGGAGGTGGCGGAACTGCTCTACAATCTCACGCTGCAGAATTACAACAATATCTTGAATCCGATGGGCAAAGGATGGAATGCAAGACGAGTTCCCCTCTCCCGTATGGATGTCTGTGAGCGTTACTTTAGCGTTTTCGACTTGGAAGGAAATCTAAGGGATCCAAGGCATCCAAGAAGTCTGATATTGTTACTGGAGTTCATGCAGAGTATCATTGGGTCAGAAACTGAAACTTTACCAGGTCGGTGCTCTACGGATTCTATGGCACCTGGCTCTACTGAAAAATATAAAGAGTTATATCCTTTCTATGAACACAAAATATACTTTCAGTACAGCAAACGATTGGGACGTCTAATCGATCCGGATCTTGATGGAATTGAAACTGCAATTGGAAAGCGAACGTTAGTTAGCAATGACCCTTCAGCTTCGACTGGCTTGAGGAGAATGACGGCTTCTCAATATGGTCAAATTGGGAAGTGGGATAGAGATAATGGATATGACCAAATCACTCATCCGAATCGAACTGCAAGCTTCCTTCGTCCCGTCGCCTCTCCTTTAGGCAACAGAAAATCCGATTTCTTATTAGCCGATGATAAGGGAAGGCGACGAGGTCTAGGCAGCGTCCAGTTGGATTTGCGTTCCAAACGTGCCGAGTACTTGCGTCATTTGTTGCACAAAGTTAACAGAAACGATACCGATCGTTTCCTAAAGAGTTTGGGATCTGTCGATCTAAAAAGTCCGCATCCGAAGCGTACAAAATCCAAGATTGCAGCCGAAGAATTAGCCACATACTATTCGGATCTGGTTACAAAAGACCGAAAGCGAAAGAAGGATCAAAAGCATCTGACTAGACAAGAAACTACTGATGATGTTGATACTGAAGAGAAAGATGTGGAAATTGCTGCTCGCAAAGAGCGTAAATACTTTGGAGATCCTTTGCCTGTATTATTCCATGCTCCGTACAAAAAGGAAGATCAAGCCACCTGGTTGCGTCGTTATCCAGCGGTACGTATGCTTGAGGATGGACATTTGGGGACATCCAGTGTGAGACGCTATAAAAGAGCAACAGTGCGAAAAAATCTGTACCGTGCACAACAACAATATTCCATTCATAGTCTGAACAGTGTGACCATGCCGTCAGTTGTGACCTTTAAGCAGGCGGAGGAGCTGCGAAAGAAACCAGAATACAAACGTATATTTCGGTCTCCCAGTAGGCGATTTAAAAGGCATTCAAAAAGTTCACTGACCGGGTCAACACCAAAGTAAGCCAAGAGTTTATGTTTTCAATAAAATTTCGAATCGCACGTTTCGTTTGTGTAAAATTTTCTTTTCTTTATAATTTTTTTAAACGGCTGCCATGTACCGCCATGGCATTATGTACTGTGCACCCGCCTGCAGTCTGCCACGTAGCAGCACCCTTTGTATGCTACAATGTGAGGCAGTCACGGAGCCAATACAAAAGTGTCGACATCGCAATCCTCATTGGCAGGCCGAGGAGCGGCGTTGGTGTCTTCACAATGGCGGAGTACTTCGTAGGTTGGCCGCCATGTTGGGACGTCCGTGGGAGCAAGTGTGTCGATTTCTTTACCAGCTGACATTGAAGAGATTCGGGGAAATCCTTAATCCGAAATGTTCGCATTGGAATTCGATTCGAGTGCCGCTAACACGACCCGACACCTGTGGCCTTTACCATGGCATTTTTGATAAGGATGGAAATCTACGTAATCCCTTCCATCCATATATTCAACATATACTACTCACTATCTTGGATCATTATCTGAACATTCCCTGTATGGGTTACAATGGACAACAGTATGCAAATATGTTGGATGAAATCCGCTTTGGACGCAGTGCGGGAAAGTGCATAGATATATTTAGAGCTGACAGGGATGGAGTGGGCGCTAGACTGAGACAGGAATGGGATGAATCTGGACTGGGTTACAATTTTGGTGGAAGTGATTTTGATCCCGATGGAGATGGCAAGGATGGTAAGGACGGCAAGGATGGAAAAGGCAATGGCAATGGCGATGATGACGATGATGGTTTTGGAAAGAAAAGCATTAGTGATATTTCCGATCTCTATTCGAAAGTGGTGACAAACAAGCACAAGCGTAAACTTGTGGGATCCAAATCCGGTGATTCGGATGATGGGGGTGATTCCAAAACAAAAAAGAAACAAAAACCTAAAAAACAACCAAAGAAAAAACGTTACGCTAACACTGAACGTCTCTTTATGGGCGAGATGTTGCCTGTGCTTGTCCATGAACCCTTTGATGAGCGTAAGCCCTGGACCTGGATTCGTCGACATCCGAAACAGACGCGAGTGCTCCAAGGTACGAGATTGGGACGTGCCAAGGTGCATCGATATAAACGGGCATCACTTGAGGCTCAGTTGGCGGGGGCGAGACAACATCGCTCAGTTCGTAGTCTTTATTCTGTGGGTAGTGAAGACTCTATTGGCTGGGAGGATACATTTGGTAAAGGTTCCACCATGATACGGAGAAAAACGCAGTTCATGGCCAAACCGTATGATTACAAGAAACTTCTGGAGAAGCCCGAAGATGGAATGGCACGTATTTCCGTTGTTCCCGTTCCAGTCAAAGGCAAAGGAAAAGCCAAAGCCAAATGAACTTCAAATGTTGCAAATACAAGTTGCAGAACCGGTTATGACTCACAACTGACAATGAGAAGAACTGGCAACAACATTTTGAATGAATGCTGCAAAATACTGCAAAACAGAAAGACTGAAATTTACATTCGAAACGTGAGAGAGCTATTTTTACCAATTTTTAATCAAAAGACGTACTTGAGATCAATTCTTCAAAGTAGAAAATTTATAATTTTTAAAAATGTTTTATGGCCAATAAAATTTCATTTGTAATTTTCACTATTAATTGCCAGATAATTTTCATTTTCATTGCTATCAGAATTAATTAATTTCAGGCTTTGAATTCTAACCTTTAACGAGTTGAGCTTGTATCAAAGATAAATAGATAAAATTAGGTTGGGGAAAAAGTAATCGATTATTTTTTTGTGTGTCATGAATCCAAGAATCTTGGGAATGCATGATTCTTGGGAATGCATGAATTCATGCATGATTCTTGGGAATGAATTCATGCATGAATCTTGAGAATGCATGAATTCATGCATGATTCTTGGAATGCATGATTCTAAAAAACCCAAGTTTAAATCAGTGTGACCAATAGTTTACAAAATAGAGCATACAAAAGTTGACACTCAAAAAAATAATGGATTACTTTTTCCCCAACCTATTATATAGATAAATACTCTTCTGCTCTTGGACCTATTGCTATTTAAGTTCTCACGTAATGTTAAACAAATTGTGAAGTTTTTCTTTTTAATAATAGTTTAATTATTAGACAATTAAATTAGCCCTTATATCACAGAGTTAGAAGTTCTCTCAGTGATTTTCCAGTAATTGCCGGATTTTAATATTTATAATGGTTGCCAAACTAAATTTTCACTTTTCATAGTTAGCTTTCGACCTTAGCAAGTTTTTTACTCTTCTTGTACCCTTTGCGATGCTTCATCACTAGCGTGGTCTGCCTTTCACTGTGATATGACATAATTTGTATATATTGCCTCACATTCTGGGTTAATTCGAGCAGCTGAGGAGCCTTTCATATTACACGTTTTCTATCGTCACTAGACGCTCTGATTTTGATTTTATTATATACAACATGCCTTTACTATCCTTCTCAACTTCTTGTTCTTGCTCTTATAGTACTCCTGCCGTTGTTTGCTCCTTCCTTCCATTTTTACTACTCATCATCCTGCTGCTCTCATTGAACTATGGATGGGACGCTTATCTTTGCCATTTGCTTAGACGCAGACAGCGCAGATTACCAAGAACTCACACTCACACACACACACAGTTGGTTAAGTCCACATACATGTGTGTACATATATTAGTGTGAACATGTCCTGCCATAATGCCTTCCTTGCCCATGACACTCGCTCACACTGTTATGTACTTGTATAAAAAATGAAACATTGTTTGCAGTTTTTTTTTTTTATACAATTTTTAGATATGATAAATGTGTATAACAGATGTTTGTATATAGAAATGTGATCAATTTATTTCTAATTGCAGCGTATATATGTATGTAGATATAAAGGAATGAATGATCCTTGCTGCGATGACTCGCAGTTGGCTTTTCCTGCTTGTTTTATACTCATTTGTTTCGGAACGCACAACGTTTGCCAAAAAGCAAGATTGCTTGTCCGTCCTCCGTCCTCCATCCGCCGTTCTCCGTCCTCTCTTTCCCTCCTCCTTCTCTCAGCAAACATTTATACATATAGATATGTTTGAGTGTGTTTGTGTGTGTATAAGTATATTGCCTGTTACGGCCTTTGTCTTTTGGGTGAGACGAAATCTACTTAAATCGATAAAAACTATCAAATCTGTGCGGGGCGTTTATGCCACAGACTGCTGAACTCGTTGTCGTTGTCGTTGTCCTTTGACTGTGACTGCGATTGTGACTGTGACTGAAACTGCGATTGTGATTGTGACTGTGCCTCGTCACTTATACGACATGTGCGCCTGATGATGCGTCTCTGTCTCGGTCTCTGTCTCAGTCTCAGTTTTAGTCGCTGCCTCGGTTGCCGCTCATTTTTCGCCAATGTTGCGTATGTTGTCAAGTCTCTTCCGTTTACAGCCTTCGATGCTGTTGGCTGTATTTTTTTCTTGGCAGCCGCCACCAAAAAACCAAAAAACCAAAAAAAAAGCGAAGAAAATTCTCTTCTTCATTGTTGTTGGCATGTCCGTTCTGGCACGGAGTCCAAGGCACAGAGCTCATTGTTCTGTGGAATGGGTTTTGCTTGGGATTGGGTTGATAAGTTGATGGGTTGATGGCTGGTGCGTTAGGCAGGCAGCGAGGCAGCAGTTCCGTTTTTCTATTTCTTTGCCATCTCTCCTCTCTTTTTTTTACTGTTGTCAAGGCGACAACACACAAATGTATAAACTTTTATGTGTGTTTGTGTGTGTGAGCCATACACAAAGGCGCCGCCATTTAAGCGCCGCAAACGAATTGACCAAAAATGCCATGCGATATATGTATTATAAACCCTTGTCTACATTTTGTCTTTCCCTATTTGCCATTTTCTTGCATTTTCTCTATGGCAATTATAATGCTAACTGACAAAAAATGACAAATTATAGCAACATTTTTCAGACACACACTCATACTATAAATATATATATATACACTATATAGATATATAGTGGTATGTGTAGCTGCTGCTCTTGAAATTAATACAAAAATCACGCACTCCTAATGTCACTTTTATATGAATTGCGTGTTTAGATTTCACAATGTTTAGAGTAGAAAACACACATGAAACACAAACGCAGCTAATCTGTAATTATGCAAATTTGCCAGTTAAAGATACACTCGTTAGCATTGTGACACATCATCATCTGTTTGGCAGCTCTAAAGTTTCCAATTAGTAGAATTATTTCAAAAACACATTAGATATTCGCATTTCTTTTATTTAGAAACTATTATCAAACACTCAACATGTATAAAGAACAGAATCAATTTAAAAGAAGTTTACATTTTAGTAACATTCACCTACCAGCAAGTAACTCCTGTTTTTACTCCTACTCCTGCTACAGTTGCCTGCTTGAAAAGCGGAAATTTATAGAGGTTTCCTACCGCGTCGACCGCATGTAGATGTGACTCTCTGTGTGCATGATTACTGCATTTATGAGATAACTTTTTTACTGTCGACAACAATTAAATTACATTTTAGAGTTTATAGTCTGCCTGCCTCCGGATTCCTGCCCCCTTTTTTGTTGGTCCTTTTGCCTCTTTGGCCCTGCTGCAGTGTATCTTTTGCTGTCGCAAACTTCAATAAATTCCAATAATTTATTTCATTACCCAGAGCGCCTTCCATTGGCAACAAACAGCACAAGTCTTGGGTGACTGCAATTGTAATTTCAGTATTAAATTGTATGTGATACCAAAGTAATGCGACAAACAGTCGGACAAACAGACTGACATAGACACAGGCACAGACACAGACATAGAAACAGACACACACACAGACAACAGAGTAGCTCGTGAAAAAAGGGCAATCCCCGAGTCCAGAGTGATAGTGATAAACAACGATACGACATTCTAGACTCTAGATACATTATTTGCCAAACCAAATGTTGACATATAATTGCACATTTTGCGCTGTAAAATGGACACGACTCTGTTGTTGAAATGAGAGCGAGAGAGTTGAAGATAAACTTCTGTCAAACAACATTATTTGGTGCAAGTTTACTTTCAAAATTTGCATTTAGTATCCTATCTTAGAACAACAGAAAGATCACTGTACTATGCATAATTGGCAGGAGAAGGTTACTAGAAAAGAACATTTTGAGAAAACTTTACGGGAAAGTCGTTAGCACCTTAACAGTTGTACTCACTGTTAACGTATACAGCACTGTTAGCGACAAGAGTCTATAACATTATTAGTGTAGAGGTGCTTAATTACGTATATCGATAGGAAAAATACTAATATTTTGCAAATAATATTACTATCGCTAGGTAAATATTTTTAGAAATTTTATTTTATTTCATATCGATTGACAAAATATATAACATAAAGCTAACATAACAGCGTAAAGGGAACTCAGTATTTTTTGACGCTGCCATTTCGCGTGCAGTCTAAATACGACTTTTGCACGTATAATATTCGTTATTATTTTTGAAAGTCGCTGAAATGGAAAAACCGCACAGCAAATCGCTTAGTGGGCGAAACTCTAAACGCTCTTGTTGCATTTGTTTCAATTATTTGTGAATGCATTCATCTCGATTCGGAAATAGGAAAGTACTCACAGTCAGTTGAATAATGTATATATGTTCACACTCAATGTGGGGTTTAATTGAATCATTATACACCCATAATGCAAACACACTCAGACTCACAATCGGACTCACATATTCATTCGGACATTCGTGCGGGGTACATAACATTTGTTAGACAGTTTATGTAATCGCTGTAATTAGCCACATACGCTTTTACATTGTTTTTATTTTTGTATTTTTGTTTTTGAGCTGCTTTTTGGGATTACGCAATTAATTCCCTGGCGACTGAAGACTGCGACTGCGGAGGATTTTCCCAAAATGGGGGAAAAGAAACAATAACCAGAAATGCGATAATGCCGATATCATTAACATAAATAACATAGTTGGAATCTTGGCTGGTTTCTTTGGCTTTCGGCTAGTTTTTGGGAACGTACAAAAGAGATATGCAATGTAATTAAGTGCAAAAGATGTCGCATGCAGCAACAGGTTGCAGCTTGTTTTCTGCATACAAGAAAATTGTGATTTTTCACACAAACACAACCACAAGAAAACCGCAGGCGGGCAGAGAGAGAGAGAGAGAGAGAGAGATGGAGGGAAATTATTGAGGCATGTTGGTAGTTTCTTAAGCTTATGCAATTAACTTGGTTAGTGAGTGTGGCAACATCTTGCATGTGATTGACTGACGGCCTGACTGATTGACTGACTGACTGACTGACTGATGGACTAACTGACGACTTATCTCTTGTTGTGTTGGCAGCATGAAACCACAAATTATTGCGATGAGGTCAAACCTCGAAAACAATTTAAACGGACTGAAAATATAGTATATATTTATTGTGACTTGAATTGTTGGCCCCTTTTTTGCCCCCTCTGTTTTCCCGCCTTGTGGGCGTAGCCAAGTGAAACGGAGCCCATTGACAGTGCATCAAAGATAGAAATGCCCACCTAAGGCAGCCTTGGCAACTCAGCGATTTCTAGAAACTTCGTTTGTCATCATCATCGTGAACATAATTATCATTGTCGCCATTGATGCATTCGAGCGAAGAGCATAGAGAAGAAAGCTAAGAAATGGACACCATTGACGATGACGATGATGATGATGATGAAGATAATGATGATGATGATGCACTTGCGTCGCTCTCTAACCACTAGACTCCTCCACGTCACCAGCATTTTTTCATGTATTTGCCACTCGCCAACTTGGCCAACATGTCTATTAACGGTAACTAGGTAATTGCTGGAAATTGCCGTTAGAAAATTTGCCTTTATAGTAGCTCTTGGCTGCTGTTGTTGTTGTTGTTGTGGTTGTTGTTGCAACACAAAAGCTATCAAAAAAAATAAAGAAGGAAAAAAAAACGAAATGCAAAAGGCCTTTTTCCAAACCACCTTTAAACGAACGCTTGCTGGCTGTGCTTCTTTTGTTCGGCTGCTGAATGGAAAAGTGTTACCTGCCACTTTAGTTACATGCTACATGCCACATGCAACAGCATCGCACTCGACTTGCCACACAACACAAATGTGCCTCTATATATATTCAGTTCCATTTCATTATGAAAAGCACACAGCATCGAGGCAAAAATACATGTGTCTGATTGTAGAACGTTTCAAGTCCTCGAGCCACTTTCCAATAACAAACAATTCATTTGTGGAAAATATGGAAAGTAAATACTGACATGGCTTTTGTGTTTTTGTTACAGCATCTCTCGATCAAGAGTTTATCAGCAAAAGTTCAGTTGCAATTCAATTTGAATTCAATTCAATATTGAATTAATAACTAAGTTTCTTTACAGTAAATTTCATACTTTAATTGCATAAATTAGCAGTGTGTAGTTTGTTAAAACAGTTCTCAATCTACTTTGTTCATGATGAATATTTGTTTATTAGGTTATTTTCTATTTGCTGAATGTTAATTATTGTTCAACTTTATCTATTTAGTATTAATTAT
The DNA here is from genome assembly GCA_037043535.1 of Drosophila putrida. NCBI lineage: Eukaryota > Metazoa > Arthropoda > Insecta > Diptera > Drosophilidae > Drosophila > Drosophila putrida. The sequence continues at coordinate 253,735 of JBAMBI010000169.1, read as the reverse complement.
TTGCTGGCTAGTGATTAACCAAAAAAAGAATTGCAAGTGAGCGGAAATTTAGTGGAAAATTTAACTATTCTCGCTGTAAATTTAGTCGAATCAGGTTTTACTATAGTTAACATTCGATATAACTGATTGTCCAAAGTGTCTTCAATGTTTTATTTATTTGTTGCTTATTAGAAAAATACTCATGTGTTCATGAAATGTCATGACCAAGCGTTCATGAAGTACGAAAAATCGTACTTGGCGCTCTTTCGTGCACAGATGTTGACGATTTATTACCGTTTTGACCGGTTTTTCTCTGAGTGTATGACATCGAGGAGTAAAGCGACCAGAAAACAGAAGATTTATGTGAGTGCAGCAAGAAATGCATTGACTTGTAAAATTGCTAGCGTGTATTATTAATTACTTAGTACAGGAGAGAAGCTAGAAGGTAATTTACTACCGATTGCACTGAGAGAGAAGTATTTTTATTAATGGGCAGTATTTTTAAAGAAATACTATGTTATTTTTGGGACTGCATTAAGTATTTTCTAATTAAGTATTTGCATTTATAGGCGAGACAGTAAAGAAATGCAATGTGAACGTTATCCACATCGCCATTGGCATTCCTATGCATTCGTATGCAAAAACAAATGGTCTCATCAAAACGCTCAAGGTGGAAAAAGGAAGAGAGGAGAGCAGGAGTGAGAGCGGGAGCGGGACAAGCGGGGCACGCTTACGCGGCCACTCCACAAGGCCGGTCTAGACACTTTTGACACAAATGCAGTACAGGTCTCTCTAAGAAAGTCCCCTCTCAGACAGTGTCTGCCAGTTTAGAAGCAGACAAAACACACAAAATGAAGGCAATTGCCAAGCTGCGTAAATTTCCGCGTGGGGCAACGTTGTCATCAGGACAGAGGGTGAAGAGGGTGACGGTGCAGGGTGCAGGAGCAGAGGTAGGGCAGTGCATCATTACCGGAATCGCTGACGTTGCATGTCATTGTCTGGAGCGTGGGTCTCTCGCTCTCTGTCTGCGACACTTGAGACAGCCGTGAGAGGCACATATTGAGACAGGTGACAACAGTCACTCATTGTTGTTGTGGTTGCTAGACTTGTGGAGACTTGGATTCGACGAAAGGGAAGAGATCTTAGGGAGCAGGGTTAGTAGCTCTGTTGCAGCAGACGCACTAAATCAATTAGAGAATGTGGTATACAACTTGCGGGCAATTGAAGGATTCTGTGAAGAAACAAGTATCTAATCATTTCTTTAGTTCAGTTCACTGAACCCCGTAACCGTAAGTCTATCCAATACTCGATACCAACACCAAAAAGAGTCCACTCAGCAGAAGTTGATCGAAAAAATACAGCAAAGTGGTCAAGAAACTGATTAACAGTGAAACAAAAACAAGTTAAAAACACACTTATAACGTAAAACAGTCATAACTATGTTTAGCGATATCCGATTTTGATCTGGCTTAGCAGAAACACTGATGATAACATAAGAAAATTCTCACAATTAAAAGATCGTTCCATCTGGAAAACAGTGGAAGTTATCAAGTTTTTCCTGGTAACACTTTGCCAAACTTTAACACTTTTATGGTGTTAATATAGCTTTCATTATCTTTAGATTTAAACCGACTCGTCTGTTGATCTGTAACAGGAGTATATATACATATATTCTTTAACGCATCTGCTTCTACAATATACCCTTGAATTCTGTGGGTTACGGGTATGACAACGATAAGAGCTTTAATACCCACAAAGCACAGGCATCGAATATCCACCACAGTCAAAATGAACTTGCTCAAGTGTTAAGTGTTATTTGGAGGGGAATCCCCTTTCAGACAATGCAAAGACTGCAAATCGAACGATTAAGACACGTCTATGAATACCACATGAGTACTCGGATATTTGTTTGTTTATTCGCAGTCGTATTCGTATTCGTATTTGCCTGATTGTTGTTTGTTATTTGTTATTGCGGGGTTTCATTAAACTTTCATTTGCTGTTGTTGCTCTTTATATTGTTGTCGTTGTTGTTGTTGTTGCTGCTTCTGCAGCTATTGATGTTTGTTTTTCTTATTAACATTTGCATTGTCTTTGAAGTTGTTTTCTCAGTATCTGCAGCTCAACTTGACTGCTGGGTGGCCTTTTGTGACTTTTGGGTCATTTCTGCCAATGTGTTAACTAACAGATTTGCCATATTTGAAGTTTGTTGGTCCCAAAAGACACAATTTTAAGGCGATATCAAGTAATAAGTATATTAAGTATTTATTTTATTTCCTTTTTTTGGGCGTCACTATTTGTTTAACACAATTTATCAGTTTAACATTCTATTGTATGGTGATGAATATGGAAAGCTTTTTGCAATTCGTGAAATCAATTTAGATATGATCGTTAGACTTGCAATTTATTGATAAATTAATTCAACAGACAACAATTGAATTGTTAATAGCACATTAACAGTAATTTAAAGTTGATATTGTTTTGTTTTAAAAACAATCTCATATCAACCGCATTTTATTTGCATGATTCATCGGCTTCTCACAGCTTCTCTCACAATCAGCTGATAAGATAATAAAGAAGCGTCTGCAGTTGCAAAAATAACAATGCCATTTTTCTATTGTTTTTTAATTGAAGCTACGGCAAAAACAAAGAACGCTAGTCAAATAAGAACGTAATAAGAAATATGAGATACGAGTTATGATAACCTTGAATGGGAGGAAAGCAAAAATAAAAATAAAGGTTGCTTATCGTTTCTTACCGTTAACGCTTTCGACCCAATTTCAACAGAATTTCAAGCCTCTTCCGTGAATTTGTAAATGGGAGCAGCAAACACAAACATCGCTGTGGATTGGCAACCAATTGAAACACTCAATGGTATTGTGTGTGTGCAATTATTAATTTAAGGCAAACAACATTGCCGTCTACTTTCCTTATTTTCTTACAGATAAAAAAAAACAGAATACATTCCAACAACAACGAGAACTCGAGCGGAGGAAGCCAGAAAGTAACAACAACAACAACAACAACAGCCATGGTGATAAGCTTGTTCTAAGCACTTGAAAAGAACCAAGAGGAAAAGACAACGAAACGCAAGGCATTTAGTATGGTGCGACGTAATGTTGCTGAGCAACAAAGTCACAGCAGCAACATCCCACACAGCAACAATAACAGTGGCAGCAACAGCAACAACAACAACAACAGTGGCAACAATAACAATGCAGGCAGCTGCTCCTCTAAAGCATCGTCCACCGCGAGTTTAAACAGTTTTACGAATTCAGCCTCATCGGCTTGCAACATTGTCATGTTGCAGACAGCTCCGTTGCCAGCAGCAGCAGCGCAGCAACATTGTCCACCAGCAAGGCAAACTACGCAGCAGCAACAGCAACATCAATCACAACAACAACAACAGCAGCAGCAACAGTCGCCATCGGACGGTGGCTCCTCGAATTGTTCGCTGCCATCGTCGCCGCCGTTGTTGCAACAGACGGCGACGCCGCCACAGGGTGCACAAATAGTGCCGCCAGTCTGTGCGCTACATCATCCGCAGCAGCAGCTGGCGCTACTTGCGGCCATGCAACACCAACATCATATGCTGCAAGCCCCACTGCCCCCTAGCCATCCTAGCCATCAGCATGGCATGCCACACACCGCCGCCCCACATCCACATCAGCCTCAGATCCATGAGAATGGCCATGGCCATGGTGGCGGCATCTCGCCCAATGGCGGATCCGGTGGCTCCTCCTCGGCCAGCAGTGTCAGCAGCGTGTCGAGCAGCAACGGCGGTGGTGGTGGCGGTGGGGGCCAGGGCACTAATGCAGGGAATAGCACCAATGGCATTGGACCGCCAGTGCCAACACCCTTGCCGCCTGGTCCACTCTATATACAATATCCCGGCGAGTTCTTTCCATCGGAATACTATATAGCACCGCATCCGCACGAGGGTATCTGTCCACAGCATCCGCATCATCCGCACGCGCATCAGCATCATCATCAGCCCATGTGCGCCATTACGGCGGAATATGGTGAGTTATCCGCCCTCGTCCTCGCCCCCGCCTCCATGGCATTCTCTTTCTCAGCACAGTGGGATCAACGACCAACCTGTCTTAGAAAAATTATATCAAAATCAATATCATTTAAAGTTACAAAGATATCAACAATATATATTAATCAGGGAATAAATCCGAAACTGGTATCTGAATCGGTAATCTAAAGCTGTATCGGAAGCGGAACCAAAACAAATATTTTTCAAAGCCCCGAAAACTGAAACGTTTGCATTGGTGTTGTTCTAATACTTCTTATTGAAAAACACTTGTTTTTTTCTTTGTACATAACTTTGCATTATATTAAAAGCTGTCTTAAAATTTTAGCAAATTTTATGCCGATAAAAACTATATCAAACGTGTGTTGTTAACACACCTTTGTTCCCAAACATTTCAAAATATTTAAAAATTGAGTTTTTGGACCGATATTTACTGGTATTGATATCGAAATTGAATGGACGTAATCGAAATAGAACCTTTTACCGAGATACTTCTTTTAGTACGTTTAATATCATGGTATTTATTACTTTAAAAATGAATTAAACAAGAGTAACAGGTTTTAAAATAATATTCAGAATACATATTCGGGTTTACAGGTTTAAAAGTGGGTCTATATTGTCTGACAAACTTATAGTTTGATATTATACTTACATGCATCAGAATTACTTATAATCAATAATTATTAAAAAAGTACTTTAAAAATAACAAAAAAATATTGTCAGTTATGATAATATTTTATACCAAATATAAATTTGGTATATTGTTCGTTTTGCCCACTGTGCAATTGTTCCGTCTTGTGCAGCTGATGTCTGCTAATTACATCTAACATAATCCCTCGACTTAGCAGCACTCGGGAAGCCGCTAAATAACTCAGTTCGTCACAGTAACAGAAACTTTCCTAAGCCTTTCCTCGGTTTATTGTGGGCGTTTGGAGCTTGCTACAATTCCAATGATTAGGCGACACTCAAGGCTATTCCTCGAGCTCTTAAGCTGCGTAAAGTCAGCGTCTCAAGACTTAAAATAGACGCCAAGTCACTACACCCTACATACATATGTATATGTATAGTATACGATGCCAGCATCTGTAGTTGAATTTGTCGGTTTAAGCTGCAAAGTCAACAAGTAAGCTCTTCATCGGATTGGTCCATCATCTGGTTGCTCTTCCTCCGTTTTTCCCTCAACAAAATTAGCTAACTTAATTTTGAGTGATTGCACTAGACTTAACAATTGAAAGCGGAACAATAAAGAACTTTATCAGCACAAGCACGAGCGCAAACAGAAACAGAAACCGAAATAGAAATAAAAATAGAAGCAGTGAATTAGAATTGTTACGCCAACCAAAAGGAAATCTATCCTCTCCGGAAATAGACTAACCTTATCAGCAATAATGCGAAAGTTTAGTTAGTAGTTTGTTATAGTAAAAAATTGTATGACTCTTTATTTATTTATTTACTAAGTATTAAAATCTGTGTTTAGTTAAGCCCTTCTCGTTTATATAGTATAAGTTCATGCTGTTCTGTAATTTTACCTTAAAAGTGGAATGAGCATTGGAGGCTTTACTAGGTAATTTCAATTAGTAATCGATTACTTGTGATGGATCAGTAATAAGTATTTGATTGATGACTTGATACCATTTACATAAATTCGGCTACTAATTGAAAACGATTCATTAAATCAGCCACGTTTTTAAAAAGTGAGTAAATAATTTTTCACTGAGTTTACTGGATGAATATTTTACAGATTGACTAAACTAATGATTGACAAACTTAATAATTGATTGGCTGAATGACTCACTGATTGATAAAACTAAGAATTGCCTTTTTCAATGACTAGCGCATTTATATAATTGTTTGATTGACTCCCTGACTGATTGATGTCATAAAGAATTGAGTGATTGAAAGGCTTACTGACCGTACCACTGGCTGACATATTGATTGACTGACTAATTGATTGACAACTAACGTACTCGTGAATCAATTGAAAGAACGACTGAATGTTACATATAAAAATTTGACCGATTGATGAATGACGAAATTATTGATTGACACCATATAGCTTAAGTCAATCTGCAGAGATTGATGCCAAATTCAACTCATGTGTGAAACATTAATATACGCAATTTTATTGACTTCCAATTCAACTGAAACTATTTCTTAATAAGTTTTAAAGAACCGGTCAGAAATTTCGTGGAAATCGATCAGAATATTTATAAATTAGTTTCTAACACGCGCAGTGGCGAGTTACACCCACAAGATACAAGCCATTCTATTTGTCAACTTATCTGATATTGGAGTATTGTGTTATATTCCATAAATATACATTCTACTACGATTAATCGTAGTTGCATATAGATTTCAACTCCCCCTTCTCGTTGTCTCTATTTTCTATTAGCATAATAGTAGAAACGCCCACGTGGCAAATACGGAGTTGTTTGACTGGAACTGGATTTGAAATTGGAATTGGAATTGAAATGGGAATGGGAATTTGAACTGGAACTCGTTCGATCCAAGCTGAAAGTCGTATCCGCTTCAGCTATCATTTCGGCCAGCCTCAAAGCCGGAGCTGTCTTGGCTTTAAAGCGAATGAATCAGTCTGACAATCTGCAACTACTTGGAAATATAAAAAAAGTTTTTCTTGCAGAGGGGAAAGAGGGGGAGAAAACTGCCAACTGTCAGTTGGGAGTGTTGGCCAAGATAATTGAATTTAATCAAGTTTAGCGCAACCCAGAAACCTCAATTACCAATGTGTCGCTGCTGGCTTTAACCCTAATTGGGCTGCGTCAGGAGACTATTGATTCAAGTGGAGGGGGGAGCGGTGGGGAGGGGAGACTACCTGTTCACACTAAATTAATAACAATGATGAAGTGAACTCTTGGGCGAAACAAGAACTTGGCTAAGAGATTACTTTATTGTTTTGCAAATGGACAAATTTAATTCAATTGCCAAGACATAAGTTGGCCCACAATACTAATTGTATTTGCATGTGGCTGGAATTGTAGTCTCCATCCTCAGCATCCATGCATGCCTGCCAAATAGTTTTAGAGACTGGCACACAACTTGGCCGAAACCAGAACAGAGAGCATCAAGACCATCGTGTGCGAGTAGAAGCTCATAATTTACAATTACAAGCAAGTGTAAATGGCTTTTACCAACTACCATCTACCATCTACCGTACTGCGTCCTGTGGTGACCCTTGACCCCGTCTCCATGCAGTCTTGTTGTGCCAAACGACAGAGACATTCCATCTGCGGCTCCAGGAGTGTCTACCCTGCCCTGCTTTGTCCTGCCCCTCAGAATGTTTGTTGGTTAATCGAATCAACTTGCAAAGAAAATGACTCTAAGTGCGTGCTGGGCTCGACTTTTCCCTGTAATGGAATTTTCTCCCGGGGCGGTCTCGACGTGGCTATATGTACATATATTGATATGGATGCTGAGCATGTTATAATTATAAGAATGCTGAGCATGCTCTTCTCCCCTCATCCCCTCCCTTACCGACCAGCAGCCTAGTAATATTGTGGGGTCTTTGTGCGAAATAATTGTTGTTGTTGTTGTTTCTTGCAGGCGCCACTTCAAATGAAGCTGAATCTTTGGAGTGTTGATTGCTCTTAGTTTCTGCCACTGGATTCACTTGGCATAATTTACACAAACAACACACACACTTCCCAAGCTCTAATCAACATAATTCTTATTATTTTATATGCCACACATGGTCAGTTTACTTACTCACATACAGATGTACATGAGTATATATGTATGTACATATATACATAGTAGAGGCCTGAACGATAAAATACCAGAGTTTAAGGAAGTTGAGAGCTTTAAGTAACAGATTTGCATTCGTAGTTGTGTCTAGGTTTAAACTTATTTCTCTATTTAAATAAGAGGGAATCCATTTTTCTCGATTTTTTATATAGTGTTAACTATGCTGAACTATTTAAAGTATTTCATTTAAAGACTTAATGAACCAACTTTCAATTAATTGAATTGAGAAGTGATAAACACTTTCTTTTTAATAAAACACTCTTAATATTCTTCCCGAAATAAGTCAAGAAAGTCATGATATACTTTATATTTTGCAGATCAACTTGCAGATTTCTGCGAGACGTAGACAATTTTGCTAATTTCTGTTAAATTAGTTGATAGTTGATATTTTTTTTTTTAGTAACATGGATTTCTAAAGATACATATTCTTTTCTAATCCCTTAAGCCATTTGTTTCACTTCTCCTTCAACTTCCGCCTGATTTGTTGCTTAACGTTATCCTGTCTATAACAGACAACAGCGCGTGGAAGTTTATTAACTGATTTAATATCTGAGAAATGTATATAAGTAAGTGTGTCATTCAACATTGCACAGCATACAGACAAGTTGAAGAAAGCGCTGTGGAAGCGAAGTTGGAGCGTTCAATGAACTCATCTCAGGTCCACTCAGATTTCTATGTTATGGCCCATGGCGAGGGGAGTCAGCAAAGTAATCGCAACAGTTACAACAACAACAACAGCAATAACAACAGACTGTAGCAATAATGACAACGAGCTTAACTTCAAGAGCAGTCAATCAAAATACGCTCCTCCCCCCCTCGAATACTCCCCTCGATAAAGTGCCTTCCTCGATGAACTCCAAGCACTGACTGACAATGGTTCGACATCGACTTCGACATCGACATCACGTTGCTCTTGGTATAAATTTCAATATCTTGTGAGCATGTGCTTCATTTTGCTTTGCTTGCTTGCTTTCGGCTTTATCTTTTTATCTCTTTTAATCTTTTTCTACCCTGTGACCATTCAAAAGCCACTAAAAGAAGGTATTATAACTTGATGTAAGGGCATGTAACGAGCCGGGTCCGTTTTTATTTGCAGATTATTTGAATCTCTGATATTAGGGGAGTTAAAACTAGTAAATTTTATATGTAGATATTAATAAAGTACTAAATTTTAGGTGCTGCATCTAAAAATAGGAAAAACTAAATATAATTTCAATCATATTTTTGAGTATTAATACTATTTTTAATCCTATTTTTACTCCTATTTTTATTCCTGTAGTCGCAATTGAAAAAAAAATCTATCTGTCGCTACAGGGTATTTAATTTTTGATCACTCTCGTCTAGAATTCGGCTACATGTTGGTCATAATTTTTAATTAACTCATGGGTTGCCCGCACATTGCCGAGCTTCGGCATCACATTGACTCTTATATAATATATGTAGGAGAATATAGGCGGGCGGTGGGACTTACAGCAATTTTGTACCCTATTGTCTACGAGTATTCCAATTTAATGAGTATAATTATGAGCATTGCCACACGAACTTTGACATTTGTAGATTGCTCTTAATATAATTATTAACAATAGTATTAGAGGAAATAAAAATGACTGTAGTCGGAAGTACTCAATTACTCAATACCCTGTTAATGTTGATCAATCCCTTTTTCGTTTGCTGAAAGAGGAAGGCAATGTCCTTGTTGACTTGTGTGTGGGAAACTTGAGAGTAAATGGCACCTGATCTAACTTAAACTGTGTCACAGTCACATTAACTGACTGCCCCTCTCGAGTGGAGGGTGGAGGGTGAGGAGGAAATTGAGGAGGCCAAAGTAACAAAGCGATTGCAAGCAAAAGAAAATACTTGTAGGTTTCATCTCAATTTCCAATTCCGACTACAATGAAGAGCCAGTTACTCAACTAGGCAAATACTTTCAGTTCAGTTCGTTTTAGTTTAGTTCGTTTTAGTCAGTTCATTGCTCCAGTAAAGATTGGGTTTGTTTTCTTAAAGATACTACAACGAATGCATTGCCTGCTGATGTCACCACTGTCGTTTTCACAAGTTTTTAACTGCAAATTGCCTCTTGAGCAAGACACACTCTATACTCTTTACTCTAAACTCGGATAGTATTCACCTTGGGTTTGTAGTATGTCTCCTACCTGAAGAACCTCCCACAATACTACACAATATTCGCAACATAAATTCGTTCAGTTTTACGAGCCGCTTTGACGGTTAGATTTATTGACTTCCTCGGTTTACCCAATTTCATTGTGCGAAATGCTAATGGGTCGTCGTCATAGTCATCGTCGCCATCTTGTGAACCCATCAACCGCACCACTGCACCACAGTCCACCACTGTACCACTGTACCACAGACTGTTCCACCTCAGTCTGCTCTCTTCACATTGCTTCTTATTGTGTCACAGTGCATTTACATATTTACCTCCAATTTGACCTCGAGCCACGTCTTTTATAATGCCAGCTCGACTTTTTACGATCCGAGAATTGTTGCCTCGTGTTGAGCTTATGCCACATTGCAACATTCGAATGTACTGCGAGGCTGCCACAATGCCACACTGGCTAACAAAACTTATCTTTTTTTTTCATTTAATGTGTGTTACTGCCACCTACTTTTTTTAATGCATATGTCGACCCAAATGACACCAAATATTATTTATTTTATTTTTCAAATTAACACAAATAATTTCCATTTAAAATAAATAATATTTTTAAAGTAATTTTCTTTAGACAGAGTTGCTAAAAATGATGTTTGAATCGATTGAAAAGCTTTAATAATGAATACTTCTGTTACCCATCAACATTTTCAAGACTAATTGTAAACTAATTGTAAAACATAAGTTTCAAAACTAAATTTTATATTTAAGTCAAGTAAAATTTGCTTTCAAGTGTGTTATTTTTTTATAGCTAATAATAACTAATAATAAAAACTAATTAACTTTAAATACGCTTGTTAGTTTGGTATTTGATTTATGATATTTCTATTTCATATTTAACCATTAGATTTGCAACTACTTAACTTTAAACTTGGTTAAACATAATTTCAAGTGCTGAACTTTTGTTTAATAGTAATAATTTATATTTTGTAATTATTTTTTACGACTGTTTTGAATTAAGTACATACATATGCATATGTTTAGATGTCAACGTATGTTCTTTGAAGTATATTTGACATATTGTGACCCTGAACTTTTGTTTTCTCACTGCACAAGCAAACAAATTTTGAGTTGTCCAATTGTTATTTAATATAGCTCAATGGTTTGCCACTCCCACACCCGCACATCCCTCTCTTTCTCTTTCTCTTTCGCTTTCTCACAATCAGTCTCATGTGTCCCCAGTTTAATTAATTATTTGCTCTGTTTCTCTTTCTCTGAGTCATCTGCTGAGAACGTTATGTGCATGTGTGCTTTGATTCAGAACCTGCTCATTTGCATATGTTTCGCTCAGAGCAAAAACAAGTCTATTAAACTCAAATTTACGATCATTTGCAAACCGTGAAAATGTCATCGACAGCCTCAGCGACTTTATCTCTTCCGATGATCAACCCATAATATTATTTTTGTATATCTACAGACAAAGACCCAATCAAACTGTGGAGTCGAACCTCCCACATAAGTTGCTTTTGTGGCACAGTGGCACTTGAATGTATGCGTACACAATCCGTTTACCAATTAGCAAATGCAGACCTTTCAAACCTATTTGCCAAATAGATTTTGTAATTTGAGCTGCGAATGGAACTTTAAACATAAATAAACAAACTGGATTATCGCAGTCGAGAGAATTGTACAGCACAGTTTGGAAATTCTATGTAGCCTTGAACTCTGCTTAACACTCATACTCTATCATGTTCTTTATTCAACCTGAAAATATCATTACGTTTGGATAATAAACACACAAGTTATACATAAAACTTTTTTATCCCAGTGCGGAGCAGAAGGATGTAGCAGGGCTGGCGCCATCTAGCGTGTATTGCTTGTGCTTTAAGTTCAAGCGGTGTGTGTGTGAGTGTGCGTGTGTGAGTGGGAATCTATTAAAGGGTACTTTGCTCCTTAAAAAGCGAGTGCTGGGTAAAATAATCAAGCTTAGTGGAAAAGTAACGCTGTGTGCAGGGTATTGCGCAGTCGATTATACTTGTTTTTTGATGTTATTAAGAACCCACCGGTCGTATGCGTAATATGAATGCACATTTCTTAACAAGAGTGGCAATAAGTGGGAAAGTATCTAAGCGCTGTATGTACTGGGTACTTCTCAGTCGAGTATACTTGTTTTGTGATGTTATTAAAAGCCCTCAGGTCGTATGCGTAATATGAATGCATATCTCTTATCAAGAGGAGGAATAAGTGAAAAAATATCTTAGTGCTATGAACAGGGTACTCTTCAGCCGAGTATACTTGTTTTGTGATGTTATTAAAAGCCCTCCGGTCGTATGCGTAATATGAATGCATATCACTTATTTCCACAGACACGCATTTAAAAGTATTAATGTGTGTTGACCTTGCAAATAGCCTTAAGGCATCGAACATTGCCAGGTTATCATCTTGTGTCTGGTTTCACCTTCTGTCTCTGTCCACTTCTTAAGTGTGAGACGCATCTCTTAATTGCTTTTTAATGGGTATTGCGCCCCCTTTAAGGGGGTGTGGCATGTGTGGTGACAAGTGAGGTAAATGAGCTTACCAGCTTGGATATTGAACAATATCAGTTGACAGCATTAAAGCAGAACAAACATAATTTTCAAGACTTCATTCTTGGACTGAACATGTACTTACATTGTATATGTCTTTTGAATGCTACTGTGTATACTTACTATATACATATTGTATGTATGTATGTGATATGTATATCGTTGCATTTTTCTTAACTGTGATGAATAAAAAGTTAGCCGCAGCGCAGTTTTCATTTGATTTGTGATGCGCTTCTCGTTGTTGGTATTGTTACCAGAACTCTGCCTCTGCCTCTGATTCTGATTCTGCTTCTTCCATTTCTCTGAGCTCTTGGCTAGGGCCACTTATGACCCAAGCGCTCGACGAGTTCAACAACCCACAAAAAAAAAGAAGTATAGAGGAGCGCAACAAAAAATAGAGGAGGAGCAATGCAAAAAATTGGCATCAAACAACAAAACTTACTTTAGATACATATGCGGAACGGAGGGATGGGACGAGGCACAAAAAAGAGGACACTGGACGGATGGATGGTGGCTTGGTGGGTTGGTTGGTGGGTTGGTGGATTGGTTGGTGGTAGGAGGGTGTGGCAGGCAGGCAACACACATGCAATGCGCATTAAAATTGTAACTGTTACAGTTTCCCCCACTCCCTCTCTCTGTTTTTCTCTCTCAATCTCCCTGTTTCTCTCTCTCTCTCTCTCTGTCACTCGCATCTGCAGCTCGTACTTCAGGCTGGCAAGTTAAGTGGCATTCATGTGATTCTCTTTTTTCCGATGCCGCTGGTGTTGCTGCTTTGTGTGCTCCTTTTTGATCCTAAACTTGTTATACCCTGTACAAATTGAAAGGTGCATAAAATAGCACAATAACTGGATGCAACAGGCGGAGAAAACGGTTCCTAAAGGTTAACAACAGTTAAGTCAAGAGAACTTTGTCCATCAATACTTCAGTTGCTATATTGTTAATCCTGGATTATAATATTGACTAAATAGGATAACTGTAGCTCTACATAATACCGAAATTAGTCAATTTATTAGCTTACCTTTACACACATTAGTAAAGATTTGATAACTTCATAAAAAATAAAACTAGTTGTCATAGAAAAATATGAATGCTGGTTAACAGGGCATCTGCTAGTCGAGTACACTCGCGTTTGTTTATTTTGGCTTTCGCGCTGCTGACTTTTGTCTCTTTTGCTTTTGTTTCGACTTCTCTGAATTTTTTTTTTCGTTTTTGTTGGGCAGATTCATTTATTAACAAAAATACATAAGGAAATATTTTGTATGTACATGCATACATATATTTATATATATAGTACTTTTATTGGAATCCATAGCCATAGCTGGTGCCATCATATTTGAATGTACGTCTGTACTAAATATATATATGTACTCGTTTGTAGTTGTTGGCTAGTGTTATTGTTGTAGCTGCCATTATGGTAGCCGTTATGCTCCTCAATTCCATTCCATGACATTCGATTTCGATTTTCATCGCTGAGCGTTAAAACTCAACATAGCTTACGAAATTGAAACAATTCCATTTTTGATTTGATTAATAAACATAATAGCTATTATAGAGCGTACAACACCGTTAGCTAGGTGGCTTTATATACGATAAATATTGTTGCAATAAATATTAAGTACATAACGAAATCGTTGACTTTATGAACACTTAAATCCATGCGGCGAGTTGCGGTTGGTCTTTTAATTCAGCTGATTTTATTGTATCAAAAGGATAGAACATAATACTTGAATTCATCAGTCACTCGAAATTTAATATGTCCATAAATAAATTAGTCTTTTTCTTCTATTTACTTGTAACTATGTTCATCTATTTGTCTTATCCCAATATTTGCATTGCTTTGTCTAAGATATCTAACAGCTAAGAGAACTAACTCTGTCAATTGAGCTCACAGCACGTGCATATCATAAAACTAAAGAAATTCAAGCTCGTAATTCTGTTTGCTTTTGCTTGATTATAAAAAATCTGTTCGAGTGTTAATTTGCTTAAGTAATTTACCCAAATAAGAGAGTATGTGACAGTTTGTGACTGTGGAGGACCAATAAATACCCTGTTAAGTTCAAGCTAAAGTCTATGTTACATAGAATTGAAGCTGTGACTTGAGCAGAAGTTGTTCTTTGACTGACTTTATATTACATCAGTATACTCATTCTATTTATCTGGTAAGAGGGTATATACATATATAAAACGAAGACAACAATGTGTGCGTAATCAAAGGCAACCTTCTGGCAGACTATTCAAATCGTAGCAACATCGTTACATCGCGTTTTATTCACATGCACTAATAACGAGTACTCATTTGTCATGTGAGTGTTGCTCGTAAAAAGCTATGAGTGCCTTGTGGGTCGCCGACTATCGACGAATGAAGACACTAAACTCACAATCAACTCACATGGGCTGAGATACTCGCTACAGTTTATAGGCGATGGCCACGCCCACAACAGCCCCCAATGCCTATGTGGTTTTGGGATCGTAAAACAAAAAAAAGGCCACAAAATGTCCCGGGGGCCGTCATACCAATAATAATAACAATAATAATAGTGTTAATAATAGCACATAAATCCATATGTTGAAGCCTTTCGAAAAATTCTCTGTCTATGGAAAATTTGTCGCATGAAAACAGTTTCATGGTTGGATTCTCGAATATATAAACTTGAGAGATGTTTGAGTTTGTGTTCGTTTGTTTTTCCAACGAAATTTCATGTTTCATTTGCACACATGCGAATCAAAAACGAAACGAAAACTTGTTGGAAATTTAAATTTAACAAATTATTTATCGAATTGCAAAAAGCACATCCAACACGCTCTTCCACAGAAATGTGTGAGAGAAGCGTTATTATTAATGCTGTGCAATTGAAAGACACCCTGTAAATAGACCTAAAATACGAGATGACTACAAAGCACTTTTCATCGATTTCAAGAGCGTAAATTTAATTTGAAAAATATTTAAAATACTTATATACTTATGGAATATGCACTTGAATAAGTTAGTTTTAAAAATTGCACAATCAAAAGTACTTACATTCATTAATTTGTTTTAATTCTCTCTAATTGCAGGTAAGCAACAGTCAAAGATGTTTCAAATTACTTATACGCCCTGTGCTCTCAATTGTAAGTGCAAATGACAATTTCCACGCTGTTTTCAATTAACGACAGCTGCACACACACAAAAAAAAAACTTTTGACTGCAACTCAGAGATGAGGAAGCCTGGGAAATAGTTTGAGACGGGCGCGTGGGCAAGGTCAAGATAGTCAAGCGTTTTCAACTTTTTGCACAGTTATGTAAGAGCATTTAGGTTGGGAAATTCTCAGCGACTTGGCAAAGAGACAGAGACGTCTTCTTCACACACCAACTTTTTATGGCCACGTGAAAATTGTGTGTGTGTGTTTGACTAAGGAGGTCAGGGTAAGACCACTTCCTGGTCTGATCGTCAAAGCGAGAAAGAGGATAGAGGGAAAAGGGAAAAGGAAGCGAAGAAGTTTCCTTAGTCTGTCGGGATGATGTCATCATTTGACATCTTGTCGAAATTACAGATGCATGCATAACTACAAATGAAATTGTCTCAAAAGTCTTTCTAAAGTTACATATAGTACTTGTTGGCACTTGTTGCCCCGATAATCAAGAGCCAAATCTCGGCGACAATTGGACGACTTTTGGTTGGTTTGTGTTGACTACTCTAGCAAGACACGCCCTGTCAATTGCAGGGTGAATCGTCAAGCCAAAGCCAAATAACAGTCAAGTCACATGCAACGAGTTTCAAGCTATTTTCTTCATTGTTTCTATGGCTGCTTAAATGTCGGACACACTCAATTCATTTAAATTCAATTCGATTTAATTAAACAAGTGCGAATGCTACAGGCGACAGAGTGTTTGACCGAGAGATACCCTGTATCTAATGATAACTCTATAAAATTTGAGCTGATAGAGGATCAATTTTAAGTAATAGATATAAAAGCTTTCTTAAATTATATTCATAATTTATTCAAATGTTAGTCAAATCAAATTTTAGCAAAGTTTGTTTTTGAACTTGACTATTGATTGAAAATATCTAACCAATTTCTGCTGATTGAGAAGTGCTTTCTGTTTTTCTTTTTTATGCATAGTAATACAACTTTATATTTTTAATATTTTTTTATTCAATTTATTTACCAACTGTTCACCATGGGTTACTTATATACAGTTACTCAAAGTAATTTAACTGTTTAATCTCTTTTTAAAAATATTTAGTTCCAATTTTCAACCTGTCTGTCACTTAAAATTTAATTCTAAAGATATACAATACTCTAAACAAATCAAAAATGTATTTGAAGATCAGGTACTCTAAAGACAAATCTATTGTTCAAAATTCATTACGATCGGCTATGTAAGAAACTTTGCTACACAGTGCGGAACGGGGAAAGTTTCGCTGGCGCCACCTAGCGTTCGTGGCACACAATTTCTAGCTAGTTGCACTTGTCAGTGTGGACAACTTAAAGGTGTTGGCTAGAAGGCCAAAAAAGCTAATTTAACCATCTAAATTTTTATAAAATAGCTTTTGTGTTATGATAAAACTTGAATCCATGTTTATTAAGAATTTTACATAAATTTTATACAGAGCTCCATGAAGAAGTAACAAGTTAAAACAATTGATGTTGTAGAAAATTCCGTTCCTGAAATCCATTTTCAACGAGTAAATACTTTTGTTAAACTAGATTTAATTGGTGATAATAAATTGTAAATTATCAATATAATGTTCTCGTTTGAAAAGCCAGATTGCTGGGAATGAAAACATTTATATATTTACTACCAAAATTAAGTATTAACTAGTATACTATGCTTGTGAGAATGCATACTAGAAGGTATCTCAGATCACAGACCACAGACAGACCACAAATGCTGGCACGTAGCGACGCGTTGCAAGGAGGCAAGAAAGAAAGTGGTAGTAGTGGTTGTTGCAATTGCCAATTGGCATTCTAACGGCAATAGCACGCAAGCGAAATCAGTCAGTTAGCTGAATATATAGCTAACAAAATGTAGTAGAAGAAGAAGTAACTAGTCTTCGAGAGAGCGAGAGACACGCAACAAACGCAGACATAATTCGGGTAACTGCATTGCCAGCCAGCCAGCCGACAGAGAAGTTGGCCATTTGGCATTTACCGTTACCGTTAGGCGGCAGTGGAATGGCAGTTGTTGTTGTTGTTGTTGTTGTTGCAAGGTATTTGGGTCAGATGACGCTTTGGCTTTAGATTTAGCTTTAACATTAGGTTTGACTGCAAGCGGCAAACGCAGTCGATGCCTTCTTTATTGGCCATGACAAATTATACAAACAAACTCGAAGCACTTTTTTCCCCCACTTCTTTTTGTGGATTATGCAAAAAAAAAACTAAAAAACTAAACAATAAAATAGAAACTGCAGAAACTTATTAACAAGTGAACTCGATACGAATCGTACCCGCATACCACATGCCACATGCCACAGTCACAGTCGGCGACTCTTCTTGACTAGGTTAATTTGAAAGTTTCAACTGCCCCCAATGTTCTAATTGGAGACGACACTCGACAATCTTGTATACACTTCCACTTCCCACACACACACACAACGATCGAGAGACTGTTTACATGTATATTCATATGAGTATACTCATCTGACAATGAGTAACTCATCTCTGAGTGAGAGTGATTCGTTGAGCTGCGTTTGCTGCAATTTGTTGCATGCATTCCTTAAGTGTCGTTAAGTGAACCATTGACTGACAATGCCTCACTTTCCCGCCCACACACACTCACACACACACACACACATACACACATACTATCATATATTGTCGCAGCTTTCCATTGTAAGATGAGATTTGGCGCTGAATTCCTACACACTCATCACATATACCCTACAAACAATCCATCAATTAGATGTTGCATTCAAGTGAGTCTATTTATGTAAAGATTTGATATATAAAAACCATATTTTACGAGTAAACATTATACATTATTTAATTAAATTAAGCAATTAACAGCTCGTAGCTAATTTCGCCAACATTCAATCTTTTTATTGTAAAATGTAAACTGAAGAGGGTACAAAGGAATATAGTATTATTGTTATTAAGAATTGAAAACTGTTTAATAATTTAATTACTTATGTGCAGGTAATACTCACCTAGGAGAATACCCTGTGCCAAATGAATTTATTTTATATTTTAATGTGTCTAAAAATGAAATTTCTTCGAGCTTGAAGATGTTTCTAGCCTCTTTAAAATGCGTTACAAATGGTTTGACAAAATTATAATACCCTTTGCAAGGGTATAGAAACCCCGCCTGATAATGAGTACAATATGCATGTTGATTAGCCAATTTGTTATAAATTTACACAAAAAGCTTACTGCGCATTAGGACAAGACTTTATTGGATCTGCGGACACGCTGTTTTCTACACCGAAAAAAATAAATGCCAAAATTCTAGTTGAAGATTCTTGACTCAAAATATAACTAAGAATACATATATGCAGATTTTAACATAAATAATGTATTTGATTCAATTACAAATTTTTAAAGAGAAACTTGATAAGATATGTATGTATATGCCTTATATACTCAACCTGAAATTTAAATCCGTGTTTAAAGCAAGAATATCTTTATGCGGGTAATGCCAAACTTTTTTATCTGTGTAGTAAAAATCAGTAACTGCTCTCAAGAGATTTCATAACCTAAGAAACTATGCTTCGGAACGTATATGAAGATCGAAGAAATAAATGGAATTAATAGAAAAAAGTTTCTCATTAAAAATTTAAGAGTTAATAAGTTTCCCTCAGATATATAAATCAGACCGAACAGAAAAGATAACAAAAGACGTTAAAAGTATCTGATTTAACTTGAAAAAGTTAAAGGAAAAGATTATATATTCTAAAAATCAACGAATCTTTCTTCGGCAAATATTTAGACACCCTTCAAAAAATATGACATCCTTAAAAAGAAACATGTGGCATATCCTTTCGTCATTGTTGTGGGAGTCCCGCAATAACAGAATAATAAATTTAATAACTACATTTAACAAATGGTACTTATAAAATGGCAAATATAAAGGCAAGAAACGTCTTGTCCGTCATCTAAGTGTGTTGAGCCAACAATGATTAATTAAGTTGATTTGATTAATGTTCTAAAATCTAGAGCATGCCACACAAATTAGCGGCACAAGAGCGACAGAGAGAGGGAAGGAGAGAGAGAGGGACAGACTGAGAGAGCGTGTGTGGAAAATAAGTCTTAAGGCAAAGAGTGTCTGGTGTGCAATCCAACTGAATAAGTAAGTGACCCAAATGTGCACTAACACCTAACACCTAACACCTTTCGATGGGGTCACAACACGTACAGCAGTTGCCAAAATATTGAGCACACTCTCTCTATATCGACATGGAATTTTTGGGGCTCTTTTGTGTGATTGTGAACTGTGTGAAGCGTGGATTTTGAACAGTGGATTGAGGATGGAGGTTTGCGGACTGAGGAGTGTGGATTGCGGGGCTTAGCGCCATTTAGGATGTGACAGGTGCAAATTGTTGAATTTGGAATTTGCACGCTTGTCTAACACGCTTCGGTTGCACGTTCACATCAGTTGTTGTGCCCACTGTGTGAATGTTGTTGTTATTGTTTCGATATATTTGTACATATATACATATTCTGACAACAGTTGTGTTGTTGCTGTTGTTGTTGTTGTTGTTGTTGTTGTTGTTATTGTCGGCATTTTATTTGTCTATGTCTATGTCTGCACGGCGTCTGTTGTTGTGTTTTTACTTGGCCTCGTTTTTGGGTCGAGTCGGGTCGAGTTGTGTTGTGTTGAATTGAGTTGAGTTTAGCTTGTGTTTTGCTGTGTTTCTTTTTTTTGTCGGTGTGTGTGTGTCCTGTTTCGTTTGTCCTTGAAGTATCCTTAACGATGTCGATGTCGATGTCGACTATGCTGCGGCCCTATAAATCTTTTGCCTCAAAATGGCGCAGTGTCGCCACATCGCACACGTGTTTTTCGGGGGCCTTACTACTCACACTCACACTTATCTGTGTGTGTGCATTATCTCTCTGTGAGAGCGTGTATGTGTGCGTGAGTGTGTCTGAGTATCTGTGTGTTTAAGCAGCCAACAGTTTAGGAAACAAATATTTTACTCTTTGCTATTAGCAAGTTCTTTGTGTTTGTGATGCTTTACGCTTTTGAAAAAGGAAGGGTATATTCATCCAAACTTTTGTTAATTACATGATATAATTTGTTTAATAAAATATATATTAGAAACTACTCTAATTTTCTTTCAATTTTAATTTTCAATTTATGTACATAAATTCAGTGGTACCATAAAAATCCCTACCATAAACTAAAATTAAATTTTTTAAAAATTCAAAATTAGTGGTATTATTTTGGAAATAAATTGTTTTATTAAAAATGAACATTATATCTTTTAATAATAATAAGACAATAATTAAGTTTTGCTCAATGAACTCAGAGTTTTAATAAATCTTCCTACAATTGCTTCGAGTACTGATATTTGAAGCATGCTGAGGTTTTTTGATTGAATTTTGGGCGAATTGCTTTTCTATGGCATTTAATAGAGTTTAGATTTAACTACATGATTATTAATTTAGATTTAACCCTAATGTAAAAGGAGTTTGAGATGGTTTATAATAGTTATTTATTGGATATGATTAACTAATATATTAATTAAATAGGATAAAAGTCTGCAAAAGGTTGCTATAAAGATATCTCATATCTAAGTACAGGGTATTCCCCAGTCGCGCAGGTTTCTTTTCACTTTTGTTTAAGTCGCCGTGATGACAACTAATTGCGCTATCCACTCCCTCATTTCCTCCCTTCCCACTCCCCTAACCTCCCCTCGCCCTGCCCCTTGGCAATCTTGTGCATGTGCTAAAAAATTTATGAGCATTGCGACGGCGGATTAGAGAAAATAAATGGAAACGCAAAAATTTACCATCGTTTGTCGCGGCATAAATAAAATGAATAATTCAAGTAAACTTAAAGAAGAAGTTGCAATTTAAATAAACAAAAGGGAGTACACAACTAGCACTTGCCCTGTAAACTTTCACTTAATGTTCAAGAGCAAACATTAAAATTAATTTTGATGCCACAAATCTCTAGAGATTTTAATAAATTTCAAATTATTTCACACACAAAGTTGATTTCAGGAATTTCAACAATTGCTTTTGGGTGGTTTCCAGATATCCAGGTCATCTGGCAGTCGTGCACACCCACCATTTGTGTTATGGGGCGTGGCCGTAAGCCAGGTATGACCTTGTGAGCCAGCAGACTGCATGACAGACAGAGTAATTAAAAGGTCGTCGTCTGTCGCTGTTACCAAGCATAACAATAACAATAACATAAACAATAATAACAACAATAATAGAAACAAAAGCAATAACAACTTTGCAATTAGACAAGGTTTATGATATTAAAAGGATTTTGTGGCAAAGTTGCTGCAAAATCTAATTAAAACTGATCAGTTTCTGAACAGAACGAAGCGATTTAAATGCATTCAAACTCTGTAACTCTGTAAGGCGGGGGATGGGAGGGAGGGAGGTAGGTGAAGTGAGGTGAAGTGGACTTAAGGTGTTGTGTGACGGTGGGTTTTAGGGTGTCCTTAAGCTGTTTAGCATTAATTAAGTTTGAGTTTAAGTGCAGACCCGACGAGAGTTCTTCTTTTTTTTTAACCCTGGAGAATTTAACTGTCTGGCCAAGTGATAAGCTCTACCAATTCCCCCTGCCCCCACCTCCCCCTACTTTCACCATCGCCCTTTCCAGCTAATTTCCAACGCTTAACTAATTGCTGTCTTTCAACACTTTGTTAGCCCAACTAGAAAGTTCTTTCTCTGTCTCGGTTTGTGGTGTCCATTTCGCCAGACGTTGACGCTGATTAAATGCAAATGAGAAAATGAGAATTGAGAAATGAGAAATACAAAATACGAAATGCAAAATGTGAAATGAGAATTGAGAAATGCATTCTCAGCTGTTGTTGTTATCAACTATCACCGCTTTGCACTTTGCAACGTTATGCGTCATCGCACTAAGCCAACATTTTTACACCTAAGTGCAGTTAACATGAAGCTGGTTAACAACACGGCTGGCTAAACACGGCTGGCGGCATTTTATGCCTGATTAAGCCATGTCTCCACCCTGTTCCACCCTGTTCTCCAAAATTACGAGTACTTAACTAGTTGCAACTATTTAGTAGTCAGCCCAAGTTGCGCCGCCAGTCGGTCTAAGCGTATTAAAGCCTATTAAATAAAGTTATTAACAGCCTGCAGATTGATTTACTGTTTGAAAACTTTACAAGAAGTTGCCCAAAGGCAAAGCTACATTTTAAGTAACTTTATTTAAATATGCGTTAAATATTAGATTGCCATGGTTTATTGGCCTGTTATAAATCTCATTTTGGTCAGGTCAAGCGAGCTTGGATATAACTTTAAAGCAGGAAAACAAACCAACATGTCTTTAACATCACAAATGAACCACAGGAGTATAGTCTTTAAATTTTGCATGCTACTTTCACAAGCCAAGTTTTGAAATTCAAAAACTTAGCATTTTTAAGCTACCTAAATAAAAATATTGGTCAATTATAACTAAAGCAGAAACTGTTTTTGGGAAATTCATGCAGATCTGGAGAGAATGTAGACCGGTTTCAGATCAGGTTATAATTTCATATCAATAAGATATTTTATATTATTTATTATTCTGTTTTCAGAACTCCATTCAACATGTTAAAGCCATGGCTGCAAAGGCGTTCAGCTGAAACAATATATTTTATTTTACAGCTTTTCATGATTTTTTAAGCCAAAAATTTTTCAAAAATTGTTCATACTTTTCACCGGGAACGAGAACCGTTTCCAATTTGAAGTTTCGACTTTAAATAAATATAACGAGCACATTACACTGTCGGGTAAAGTAATCGATATATATATATTAGGAAGAATATTACTTTCTTCAACTTCGTGATAAAGAAAGATTTGCACATATTTTAAATTTAGCAAAAGGATAAAATCTTTGAAACTTAAAATAAACTAAATTGATAAGGAAAGATTTGCACATTTTTTTGAACTTAACAAAAGGATAAAATCTTTGACCTATGTTAATCCTCAATGGAATAAAATAGAAGACAATCTTGGCTAGACATCTGCTTATAAGATAGATAACAATATGATTGTGTAGTAACGCAGATTTTTGGCTTTAAGATGTCGTCGCAGTGCATCCGCAAATTGAACAATGATAGAAATCCACAAATCAATGAAGCTGGTTTCTCTACAAGTACTTAGTGTACGAATAACTGCGAAATGGAAATGGAAATTGGAATGGAAGTGGGATTGGGATCGGGAATGGGAATAAATGGGAAGAGCTGCGCATTGAGGCCGACAGATTTTCTCCATTTTTATACATTTTTATACATTTTTTTTTGTTTTTTTTTGATTTTTTTTGTTTGGCATTGCATAAAAGCATGGTTTCTTCTTGGCATTGCTGAACTTCATACTGAGGCAATGACATGCCACAATGTTGCAGCAGACACACAAGAGTGAAAGATAGAGCTAAGCAAAATGACTGCTTTCAACTAAAGATGGGCGCGTGTCACATTTTCAACACTGTTTTTGGCACAAAGCCAAATAGTTTTTAGAAAATCTCGAATGTCTCTATATGTCTCTATGCAGATTCTTGATATGCAATGACAGGTGAGTGTGAGGATTGATTATAGAAAGCAAATTCTATAACCACCTTGTGCTCGGCTGCTATTTGAAAATTTGTCTAGTCAATTTACTATCTTTAGCTTTTTTAGAACTGACTCATTTCCTTTTCTACTACAGGGTTTATTTTCCCTGAGATTTGTGTGTAAATTTAGTTTATTACAAGTGTAAATATTCTAGTTAGAACATTTATTAAAATCGTATCTCGTGTCACGCGTCCAATTCTAGTTTAATCTACAATAGAGTGGAAAACAATGATAGAAGCACAGACCTTGAGCTTATAATAACTCTCTCCAACAATGGGCATAGAGCCGCCTGTGATCTGTGCCAAGAAACTGGCAGACATTTGGATTAGTTCTGTTCATGCCATGACAATTGACCAGCACAAACTGTCAAAAAAAAGAAATGTTAACAATATCCAACTGTCCAACATGAGCTCAACATTTATTAAAGTAAATATTTTCCACACCTCTTTAATACTCAAAAAAAGGGTCTTTAATTGCGGAAAATACGAATACTATCTTGTGTGCCATGGTTGGGGTTTTTTTTTTTTTTTTGGATGCTCCTTTGGAGGAGTTTGCTCGGATATTTGGCAACATCTGTCACATGAGTTAAGCGACGGCCATATTTTGCTTGGCAGCAACACACATTATGACCCAGACATGCATCTCTTTCTCTCTTAAAGTGTGCGTGATGTGTGTGCAGCCATTAAGCTCTCATAGATACATATATATATGTATGTATATATATATAAAGCTACGATGGCATCGTTGTCTCGCTGTCGCCTCGTTGGCGCCATGACTTGATGCTGCATCCGCATATGCATATTCCAGCCATCCTCAAAAAATGTATTATGAGTACAGTACAGAATTTCTCACAACTCTCAACCCATCTGAACCAACTTCTCTACTGTTCCCTTCCCTTCTCTTCTCTTCACTTTTCTCATGTGTTGTCTCTTGTGTTTTATTTGCAGGTCCAACACCCGTTCAAATGGTTTCCCACAATCGCCCGCCGCCGACAATGACGGTGCCGGTTCAGGTACCGCCGTACGTCAACGAGAATGGAACATTAACCCACGTGGTGCTGCCACCACAGCAATACCAGCAGTTGCATCCTGGACAAGCTCATCTGCATCCAGCACCTTTTGTAAGTACACACAATACTCTTTTCGGGGATCTAACTTTAGAAACTGTCATCTAACAATAAGCAGCCTTAGGTCTAGGAGTATAACTACATTCTTTTATAAAGGAGCATAGATATAGGGCAACTGCAGGATTCTGTTATAGTTAGTTTAAAAAATATATCAAATTGTTTTAAATAGACAATTTCTTCTTTTGAAGTTGTTTTACAAGTACAATAAATTATAATTAAATGCGTTATATTATCATTAGCAATTTCACATTACTTTAAAAGTATACTTATAGTATGTCCAAAAAGGTGCAATCTATTATTCCAAAATGGACACAGGGTATTTCTGTTCTCATCTTAACAATCGTTCTGTGGGCTAACTTGTAAAATATCCTCCATTCAATACTCAAGAAGTGTGTTAAACTATTTGGAAATATGTCTTCTGACAATGACTTAGAAATTATGTGTTCAATATTTCTTGAGCTTAACTCAGGGTATACAGTGAAAACTCCCTTGATGGACACCTCAAATTAAGCAAACACTTCTCTTAAACGGCCGAAAGTTTCCAAACGATAAGTATCCTCTCAAGAGAGTTTACATTGTACTTAGTCTCGACCAACATGTAAAAGACAAACTGATTTCTTCAGAAAGATGTTTCTATCACATCATCTATTAAATTTGCTTATAAATTTAAATTTACTTGAAATATGTTACAAATTATCAATACTTCTTGAAAAACTATTCTGAAAAGGTGCAAAATCAATCAATGAATTATTTTTAATATTGATTAGTCAACTGTTGTTTAATTAAAGATATCTTTATCATAAAGCAATCAATAGACACTCGAAAATAGACCCCTTTTGGGTTGAAAAGGTTTCTTTAAAATTGACAGACCTAAAAAAAGGGTATCTGGCAGCCTGTCTGGTTCCAATTGGCACCTAATTATTGTGCATATTTTGCATATAATATTTGTTTTACTGTTTTAAGCTGCAAAAGCAGAAGCGTGTGCGGCTTTGTTGTAAAATTGACAGATAATTGAACGCCAATCAGTAAGAGCAATTACAACAACAACAACAACTGGCACAATGCTAATTGTATTTTCCAGTGAAATGACCCTAAATAAAATATATATATATACATATATATGTATTTACATACAACAATTATTCATTGAGCGTCAAAGCGTTTCCAGCAAACAAACCAGATCCGGGCTGAAGCGCCTCAGTTAAAGTTTTCCTGGAAGCGCAGCTTTACGTCTCTGGGTAAAAACCCAAGCCGCTTTTTTTAATTTTTTTAATTTTGCAATGCAACTTGTTATGCAGTGTGTATTGTTGTTTGTCGCCACAGCAACGACTTAAACTATTAAAAATGCAAATTTTTACAAAATGCAATACAATGAAATATAGTATGGAAATAAATAAAACTGTGCAAACTTTTCCTAAATGCAGTAAAAACAATTGTAGTCGTAAAATTGAAAGTTAAGAAAATCCGAAACATTAAAATTACTTTGTAAGTTATTTGCTGCTAATTTGTAATGTCTGCGAACATTTTGCATTTATAATATGTTTATTAACATACTTAAAGTTTACTTACAACTTTATGCAAATTTATGGAATTGATGGGAAAGGGGTGTGAGCGGTAGCTTTGAGCCTATAAATACTTACTACACAGAGTTAATTAAAACAGTAATTGTACATTTATAATTTCAATGCTTGTTATGCAATAATTATCAAACCCGTTAAGATAGACAAATAATAAGGCAATTAATGGGAATGAAATGAAACTTTAAATGTTGTTAATCGAAATGGGTAGAATTTAAAGGATAAATCCTTAAATCCATAATGTATTCATTGCTCCACATTTCTTGACCAACTAAAATCAAACACAAAAATTGCTCAAAAAACTCTTTTAACAGTCGTTTGGATGAGCCTGGCTGGCGCCACCTAGCGAGCACAGCTTGCAATAGACTGTGAATTAAGTTCCGTGTTTATTTTACGATCGTAAGGAAGCTTAAAGATAACATAAATAGTATAGTTAAATTTATTAAGACTTTTTCGCAAAACTATCAAGGCTACTCTTGGCTTTATTGCCAACAGTTTCATCCTGAGCACATAAATGCATAGATACATAGATACACAGTCTAAGGTGTGTGTGTTTGGGTGTGTGTGTGTGTGTGTGTCGACGTCACGCTTTGTTGCTGAAATGAAAGTGGCAGCGGTGGCGTGGATAGTTTTTCTTGACTAAATTAACAACATGACGGTGGCAGCCACAAATTTAATGAGGCAAATTCCAGCTTCCGCTTGTACTTGTGTTGAAATGTGAATAAAATTTGATTGTATGCTAATTTCAATGGTCATATAATTGTTGTAGTATTATTATGTAACTCAAACTAACAACAACTACAAGCTACTGCCACATCTAGCTGAAGACTGATTTTTGCAAAAGGCCTTTCACATATGCAACGTTTTGCTAACAGTTCAAAATCTTATTAACTTTGAACCATCTTTCGATAGACATGATAAATTGTAGTTCCTAAAGTTGTGCATTGAAATTGTTCTTTGAAAAACAAAGAGTAAGCTCACTTACTCATTGCTTTGTAAAACTTGTTTTGCTTTGACATTCATAGTTAACTAAAAGCTTAATAATGTATTACTTATTTCGTGGTATATAATTAGTTGTTAAATGTTTGAAAGCCGTTACCACAGCTGTATTCAAAGACAACAATTTACCAACCCGATTGCGACAATAAATTGCCACATAAAACATGATAATATCATAATTTTAGAACCAGTTTGTGCAATTCGTGAATGTTGCATGTGGGCGACCAAAAAATATAAATATTTTGCTACCACTTTTGTCGCAAACACACTTCTTTTTTTCTTGTTTCTTGCTGGTTGTCAAACAATTTTCGCAATTACATAGCGAAAAATTGCTCAATATAAATTCAAATGCGCGCGCAGCATTTATTCAAATCACTCAACTGTTACGCAGCTGTTGCGTATCGTATTCTTTGGTGTGCCCAGAGCAAAAAATATGCAACAAAAAAATACTAAATTGTTTGTTGCATTTGGCTAATTGCAATAACAAAGCATCTATTGTACAATAAATTGAATGAAATTAACTAAATTAATTCAAATTAAAGATACAATTTCTCTATTTGTTATAATAAGTGAATGGTATAATTCCACCTTTTAGAAATATAAACTGCAAGTTAACAGACCATTTTGAGCATAACAGAGGGTTAAAATTGCTTTAACAGAGTACGCTTGGTTTTTATTATAATTTGTGATTTTGTCGTTTTTTTCTCTTTCAACAAAATAAAAAACATTCAAGAATAGAACATGATTTGATGATCAATGTGGCATATAGTATAATTAACGGATGTGGGACAATGTTAACTAAAAATAACCATCTCGCAAAATGCGAAAATTAGAGGCATCGAAATTGAAGGAAGATAAGATTTAGATGCTTTTTGAAAAAATTGTTCTTATCAGTTGACAGTGCTCAGAGTATTTAAAGTTGTTCATTGACGTGGTAGTTTTTCCTCAAGAATGCCGCAAGAAACTGAAGTAACGACGACCACGTCAACAACCACCAGAAAAGTTGTCATTAAAGTAGGCAGGATACGCTTTTTTTTAAAGGAAACAATTGCAATTAACAAACTTTTGAACTACATCCATGTTTTCAGATAAGCGCCAATGGCACATCGCATTTTTATACGCCAATGCCCGGGTTTCCGCCTGGTCCGGGACCGGCTGGTAATGGACCACCCCACTATCACATGCCACCACCGCCGCCTCCAACGGGACAACAGCAGCAACAGCAACAACCGCCCACGTCCACAGGAAGCGGCGGAGGAGGAGGAACTGCGTCAACAGCACAGCCGCATTTACATTCCCCGCACTCGCCATCGCCGCCCAACTACAGAGACGAGCGGAGTCAACGACAACACACGAAATTGCTTAGGAAACTGGAAAAGCAGCGAGAGCTGAGTAAGTTTTCAATTTCCAAATGGAGATCCTTGCAGGGATAGGTCTGTCTGTAATGGTTGATCAAACACCGACTACAGTTCTCTGCAAGGGACACAAACTTAATCTCTACTTTTAGTGCAACTTATTGATTGATTGAATCCTTTACAGATTCCGTCATGTCCACGCCCACGCACTCGCCTTCACCGAGACGCAGTGACATCAATGGACATCACACCAACAACAACAACAACATTCCAATGCCACAACATATGCACAACAATGGACGTCGTCTTCCGCAGCAACAGCAGCAACAACAACAACAGCAGCAACTGCAGCAGCAGCAACAACAACAACGCAATGGCCACATTCCTAATTCAGTAGGTCAACAGATGATGGGATCAGCAGCAGGAGGTGGTGTTACCACCACCTTGACGCTGCCACAGCGGACAGGCAGCAGTGTTGGTGGGGCAAGTTCAGTGGGCACGTCGGAGGATGGCGACGATAACAATTCCAGTTTGGCAGCTGAGGATGAGGAGGACTATCAAGCAACAATTGTCGAGCAAATTTCGGCAATTGAGAAACCCGAAGTAATCGATATAAGCTCAAGAGCGGCAAAGATCATTTGGGTATCGCCGTCGATAACGGATGCAATGCTTGTGGATTTGCAAGAGTTGCGTTACCAGGTGCTACTCAGCGATACCGGGAAACAGTGCAAGTACAAGAGTCTGTACCGTGGCGAGGCATACGAATGCATTGTCCAGGATCTGCAGCCCGGACAGGAGTATCTGGTCCGACTCCAGGTGCACTACAAACAGCTCCAGGGCAGCGTCAGTGAGCCCACAGAGTTCAAGACTCCGCCGTGCGAACCGGATCAACCGTTGCCACCGAAACTTGTCTCACGTACGAAGAGTTCGATCAATCTGCGTTGGGCAGCACCCGCATTCAATGGTGCCTCCATTCAACACTATTTGCTGGAGTACGACGAGGGGCGTGGCAATTTGAATGGCAATGCGTTGCAGTTTGTGGAGTTGGCCAAGACAAAGGCCAAGCATTATGTGATTAGCAAACTGCAACCGACAACTGTGTATAGTTTTCGCCTGGCTGCTGTCAATGAGGTTGGGCAATCGAATTACTCTCAGGTGATTAGCTACAGCACCGCTGGCAATCCACCCACATGCCCAAAGCCACCACAATTGCAATCGTGCAACTCGAGCTCGTTGCGTCTTGTCTGGGATCGTCGTACGCAGGATGGAGAGTTTCTGTTGCAGCTGCAAGATGTGGACTCGGGACATGGTTACATCAACAGCTACAAGGGCGCCGACACACACTACGAGTGCTTGCAACTGCGACGTGCCACAAGTTATCAATTCCGCTTGCGGGCCGAAAACGAGGCCGGCGTCTCGCCCTGGTCACCGGAGGTCAGTTACAGCACCGCCTCGGAGCGTCCGGGCAGGCCGGGCAAACCGCATGCCAAGGGCAAGATTCATGGCACACACTTCAAGGCGCGTTGGGAGGCTCCCGCGGACACGGGTGGTGCGG
The DNA here is from genome assembly GCA_037043535.1 of Drosophila putrida. NCBI lineage: Eukaryota > Metazoa > Arthropoda > Insecta > Diptera > Drosophilidae > Drosophila > Drosophila putrida. The sequence continues at coordinate 222,943 of JBAMBI010000169.1, read as the reverse complement.
ATATATTGCGTTATCATCTGGAACTCGGTGCTGGCTCGAACAACTCGTTTGAGCGGATTTACTCGGGCAACGAGACGGAGGCAATGTGCGAACGCCTCCAGCCAGGTACCACATACCAGTTGCGTGCCTGTTGCGAAGGACCTGCTGGACAGAGTACCTTCTCGGACATTGGCACCGTGACGACGGAGGCAGTGCCACCGGGTGCACCACCGCCACCACACAACGATGCACCGCCAACGCCTTACGCCGCCTTATTGCGGCTCAGCCAGCCGGAGTATAATGGCGGTGCTCAGGTGCTGGAATTTGAGGCGCAAATGCGTCAACTGGACATGCCACCAAAGAGCGTGTATCGCGGCAAACAGGATTACTTTGTGGCCCAACAATTGGTGCCCGGTGGCATCTACGAGGTGCAAGCGCGTGCCATCAATCGCATTGGACCCGGCAACTGGTCACAATGGCTGCAATTCACTGCAGCCGCCGCACCACCAGGCATTCCCGAATCCCTACAAGCGGTGGTCAAGTCTGCCACCCACTTGAGTGTCTGCTGGCAACCTCCTGCGGTGGTGAATGGATCCGCCGTAACCGGTTACAGTCTGCAAAGTGCCAGCCAGCCATGTGAGGATGTGGAAGTGGAACCGTTGAGCACACAGTTCCATGGATGCTATCAAGGTGCCCAGACCAATGTGGAACTGCGTAATCTGACGCCCTATACTCGCTACTATCTTCGCGTCTTGGCCATCAATGCGGCCGGAACCGGAGCTGCCTCGGATGTGGTATGTGTTTCAACGCCTGCCGCAGTGCCGGCTGCACCACAGATGCAAGGATACGAGTTTACGGCCAAGGAGGTGACCCTGAACTGGACGCAGCCAGCATCGCATGGCGCCGACATCTGCAGCTATAACATTGAGTATGGCGAGAAGACGATTGCAACTCCCGATGCCTGCACCCGTTACACGATCGTGGAGCTAACGCCGGAGACGAGCTACAAGTTCCGTGTGCAGGCGGTGAATGCAATGGGTGCGGGAACGTTCAGTGCTTATGCGAAGCTAACAACGCAACCGGCTCCACCAGCACCTCCAAGATTAGAATGCAGTGGTGCCGGACACAATTACATCAAGCTCAAGTGGAGCGACAATGGCAATGGCAACGGCAAGGGAAGTGTAGCGGGTGCGGGTGCAGGTGCAGTTGCTCCTGGTGCGGATTTCACCAAATACTTTGTGGAAATGTATGTGGCAAGGGCCAAGCAATTCCAGAGCGTCTACTCCGGCACGAACTGCATGTGCAAGGTGCACAAACTGCAGGAGCGGAGTAGCTACACATTCCGCATCTATGCGCACACGGATCGTGCCGGTGATGGCGACTACTCCGAGGATTATGTCTTTGAGACAAGTGCCACGTTGCCGGCAAACATTAAGCCACCGCGTGTGGTGCACGAGAGCAGCGTCTGTCTGTTGGATCAGGCTGGACAGTTGGCCATGCAGTTGACTTTGGAGTGGCAGCACTCGAAGAACAGTTTCCATGATCGTGTCGAATATCAGCTGCAATATGCGATCGTTGCCTCTGACCTGGACTCCTCGGAGTCACCCAAGACGCCACAACAGCAACAACAACGGAGTAACAACGACAGCAGCAGCAATGGAGCTCCCATTGCGCTGAGCAATCAGGAGTATCGTCAATTGTATCGGGGACCCGAGACCAAGTTCACCATTGACAATCTGGCGGCGGGAACATGTTATCAGTTCCGTGTGTGTGCGGTGCGTGTAACCTCGAGTGGGGAACTGTTCCCTGGCCAACCGTCGACGGCACTGCGCTACAAGGTGCCCAACGAACTGACACCCAACCTGACGGCAACCTGCCACCATCTGCACGGATCCACTGCAGTGCCAGCTCATGCCACGCAGCAGCAGCAGCAACGCAGCAGTCGCAAATTGTCGGCGGGCAACGGGAGCAGCAATGGACTCCATATGCGCTCGGTGAGTGCCTCGGCAATAACAGGCAGCAGTGGTGTTGGAGCGGAACCTCAGGCAATTGCTCGCTTGCAGCATGAGTTGTCCAGCTTGAATGCTTGTGGAGATCCAATGCATCATCATCATCATCACCATCATCATCATCATCAGCAGCATCAACAGCAGCAGCATCAACATCAGCATCAAGCGTATCCCGTTGATCCCGTTGCCACCTCCCCATCCTCAGCCACATCCACGTTGCTGCTGCGAGGCAACAGCGTGGCAGCTCATCACATGCACCACCAGCATCACTTGCACCACTCACACCACATGCATCATGCGCATTATACGCACACCTCGGCCGCTGCCGCTGCCTTAAATGCTGCTGCCACCAGCAGCAGTCCGGGAAGTGGCAACAGCAGCATGAATCATGGAGGAGGCGGAGGAGGAGTCGTAAGGCGTGTAATCTCCAGGCTAACATCGTTGTATTACAATCGAAAGCGTTTGACGGATCAACAGAAGGCCGTCTTCTTTGTGGTGTCCTTTGTGTTTGTCACCTTCCTGGTGGCCATGTTGGTGCACATGCTCTGGGGTTAAATCGAGATGGAGATGGGAATAGAAATAGATATATATAGAGATGGGATATAGATAAAAGCACACTTGATGTTTGATGTCTCAAATAAGTGATTGTCGATTGCCTATGAATTACACATGTATTTGTATTTTTATATATGTATATGTAACAATAACAATAACTACAACTACAAACAGCAACAACAACCTGTAAATTGCCCAAACACACACACACCTACACACACACATTACATCGATAGCTGTAATTGTAACTGTAACAAGAACTGTATTAAATGTACACACAATACTACTATAAAATTATATATGATGAATGAACCTTTTGCCGATCAACAATTACAACATGCAAACATACATATATATATACACTAAAAAGCTATGCATCGATATTTGTAAATGATATGGTATTTACTTAAAAGAAAGCAAAATCTATCTATATATATATATAGTATATATATGTATAATTGTTTCGTTACTAATCGAATCGAATCACAAACATATGCTTCTATGTATAAATAATAAACACACACAAACACAAATCTCTCCATATGTGCTATAGCATTTTGTGCAACAACAAATTCTCAATGTTGTATGTATGTGTACATATTAACGAACAACAGCAACAACAACAACAAGAAGAAGAAAAACAAAAACAACAATACTGTAAGCTTAATTAAAGAAACCTTTTTAAAACAAATGCTTCCTTCCTTCGGCAAAAAGCGCTTTTCCAACACTGTTTACCATAATCTTGTTGCATGTATATATGTATGTACATATGCACACGCACACAAACATACACACATACATATGTATTGATGTTTGTTTGTGTGTGTGCGCATGTTACTAAAGCTATAATGATTCAAACTTGTTGAATGCGAATCGAATAACGAAAAGTATGAATTTATTAGACTTTATTCCTAGTATACTACTGATAACTAACAGTACTACTACTATATACATATATCTACATATGGTATATGCATATATTTATATATTTACATACATCTATTTGTATATACATATGTGTATCTGTATCTAAATGTAAAACTATGCAAATACCAGTACACATCTTATCCCAATGTATATTTACATATGTATGTACAATTGTTCTCCTTCAGATTTGCCAATCGCTCCTCCCCTCCAAATCTCATAGTCTCCCCTCCTATAATAGGATCCAAAACTGTTTTCCACTTTTCAATGCAATGTTAAACAGTGCAAAACGCTTCTTCTTTCATTCTTCACAAACTATTATCCCCTAAAAATTTATTATGATAAACATTATAAACAAACAAACAATTTCAGATGCGAGCTGCATTTTGAAAAGCTGAATAAGAAGAAGAAGAGAAATCATTGTACTAACCAATTATTCCAGAGCTTACATGAATATAAGATTTGTCGGTGTTAAAAAGTCATGTTAATGCAAAATTGCAGTTACAAAATTATTGGTCAATTTTTGACTCTCCTTGTACTATGTGCTATTCGATATATAGCCATCCCAAAACTAGACAAAGCTCTCAAAATACACACACCAACACACACCAACACACACACACACTTATATAAAAATACACAACAAGAAACAAAAAATACACATTAAAAGAGAAAATATCGTATATAAAGCAGTTATATACCATATTTTCTTTTGCATGTTTATAAATATATTTTTTACACAAAAATCAAAACAAACAAACAAATGAAAAAAAAAAACGAAAAAACGATGAAAATATTTAGTATATATATACAGATATGAGAATATATTTGAAATTTATAGCCTAATGCAACGCAAAGTGATTTATATTCCAATTATTATTATTTTTCTAAATAAATAAATTAATGTAATCGTTTCTTTCCATAGTTTAATATATATAAAAATCTAAAGAATAAATTTAAAAACAAAACAAAAAAACGAAAATGAAAACGACAAAAAAAATACAATTAAAAAAAACACAACATGTATGTTTATAACAACGGTAAATGGTTACAATATATAAACGTATATATACATACGATATATATATATAAATATATATATATACAGATATATATTAGCAAATTACTGTACTCTTTGTCGATTTATTTGTTTATTATACATACATACTTACATATATGTAATACAATGCAACAAAATTATACAATTTATTTGCAAAAGTATACATATATATGAATCATTTCAAATAAATGCGATATACAAATACCTTAACCCCCATTTTGTCTATACTTCTCGTTGGATCTGTGTGGTAAGTATTTAAGGGGTTTTTTATAACCTGTCGGGGATCTATTAAGATTGTTTAAAATATAAAAGTATATAACAGGCAGAAGATGGACTGACAAACCCTATAAAGGGTATATATTCTTGATCAGCATCGCAAACCGAGTCGATATAGTCAAACTATCTGAGAGATGGTAAGACATAGGATCACCAAATGTGGTATGAAGACTTCTTATACTTCTTTAAAATCAGTTCTTGGACCTCTTGGACCTTTTGTAACTTCTAGAATACATTCTTGATTCTTATAAACATAGTATTTATATAGCAGCATAAGATTCCAAATGTGTATCCACTTCCCTTCAAAACTTTCGAAAGTTATTATTTGCATTACAAATAAAACTCTTTCAATTTAAAAACAAATACATAATTGTTCACTTTATTTTCTGTGCAAATAACAATTTTTTTTTATTTCTGTACTTTTATGTATTTTCTATTAACTTTTCCTTCACTTATATACTTCCCGTTCCAATTGTCGGAACAAGAAAAGAACATTCGATAGAAGCTAATTCTACCATGATGCATGTTCTATTACTTTGTAAAATCGAATTAGAAAATAATACATGTGTTTTTTAGACCCAGTACTTTAAAAAAGTACAAATGGGTCTATTACGTTTGTGCAAAAAAATGTGCGTAACAGGCAGAAGGATGCGTGGCAGACCCCATAAAGTATATATATTCTTGATCAGCATCAAAAGCCGAGTCGATATAGCCATGTCCGTCTGTCCGTCTGTCTGTCTGTCCGTCTGTCCGTCTGTCTGTCTGTCCCTTTTTTGAGTTCCTAGATCTCAGAGACTATAAGAGCTAGAGACACCAAATTTGGCATGTATGTACATCTATATCTTGCATTGAACGAGTTTGTTTTAGATTTTTGCCACGCCCCCCTCCGCCCCAGCAAATTAAAATACTAAAGTTCCAAGTCGAATTACAAGAGCACCTTTAAAGCTAGCGCCTTGATTTTTAGTATGTATAATACATACTATAGTTCCAACCTATCCAGCAAATTTCGTCCAATTCGGATGATAAACGCGGAAGTTATTCAACTAACAATGTTACGGGCAAAATCAATCTCTGAAGTGGCGCCATCTATGGAAATTTTTGAAACTGAAACAATCTGTAGTAATCGCATTACACTCAAAAAGTACTGGGTCTCCTACTGTCGAGCTTGCTCCACCGTAGCTTAATGCATTTTTAGCTATTGTTATTATTGTTATCTATTGTTTCTGTGAAGGAGTTTAATATTTATTTACTCCTTTGTTCGTTGAATATGACAATCGTTCAATTCATATCAATTAATTAGTTTCTACAGTTTCCTACAAGTTTTTAATGTATATATTTTTTAATGTATAGTATATGATTTATGTGCGTACTTAAAACGTTTTAGTATTATTCTTCTTATGATTAACAAGTATCTCTCTTATACGATATTCAGATAATTCAAATCGGACCATTTACTGAATGAATATTTGCTGTAGGAACATTTCTTTTCGAATAATTCTTAAATGCTCTTTTTAGCTGACACTGATTATTTTCAAGTCGGACGTTGTCGTATTCGTTGATATGTAGATTGTATAATAAATCTTATGCATGACCTTGACTCTTTTTTAAAAATCATTAAATGAATTACACATTTTAATAATATCCATATAAAATAGATCAAATCAGTAATTACACATTTTTAAAGTGAATTGTAAGCTGGCTTAAATTCAGTAAAAATAAATATTTAATTTGAAATATTTGAAATACATATGTTATCGTAATCGCAGAAACAAGGTCTTGAGGTTGGCATAGATTTATTATTTGATACACTCATAGATAACATTTTAAGTACCTACATAGATGTAATCGCTATTCGTATTTGTTGTATATGTTTTATTTATTTTTCTTTTTTTGATAAGAAATGAGTAGTTTTTATCGTTAGTTGATTAGTGTTGCTGTAGGCTATATGTTTCTGTATGTTTGATGTATCTAAAACTTGTAACAATATGCATTGCCTTCTAACTTAAAACTCATCTAAAATTTATTATGCATTCGCATTATTATTTATTCTACAGATACATATATGTAGTACTAAACGTTATTATATAGACGCTAAAAACCATCATCATACTTATGTATTGTAGTTAATCTCATAGATATTTTATTCAATTCGCTTGTTTTGTTGTTTTCATTGTTGTTGTTGTGTTGCTTAAAATCGGTGTATAAAATTTATGGTGTATTCTTTTTGCATTTGCATTTGCTAGCCTGGCCTATTTTGAAAAATGATTGGCTCACAATCAATCAAATCCATTTATGAAATTAACATTAACAATTCTCAGCGTTTCCCTAAATCCAAGTACAGCAATTCAATTCAATGTTTATCCAAAACTTATACATGTTTGTCATACATACATATACCTTATACGTACATACATATAAATTGATGTATATATATATATATATATATATTTAACATTAGTTTAGCTTATATTTGCATACAAAAAATATTTCTCATGCTAAGGCAACTTTCAACATCGATATGGGATAGTTTTAAAGGTATTCGGTATTTCATGTTGGTTGATTTCAAACTTCAAAAAGTATAATTATGATATCCTTGCAAGGTTGTTTTATATAATCCTGATCGGATCGTTCGAATTAGCTGCCAAAAGAATGAACTGCAAGGATACAAAGTAGTAAAAAGAATTCCGTGCAATTAGATGATAGCTTAATTGAGGATTTCTTAGGAGTTTGTTTATATGTATGAATAGGACAACATCAAGTTGCATCTATTCGGATATCTATGCTATATCTGTAAGTGTATTTGGTGCACTAGAGAGCTAATCCCAGATAAATGTAAGAGTGGACTTCTTCCTTATTATCGTCATCATATCCTCAGCCAATGGTTCCCATGGTGGAGACGCAGCTGCTGCTAATCAGAGGCTCCCGTGAATTAACAGATGTATTGGATGGATCAATGGATATGGTAAATTCCGTTGATGTTTCCACCGAATCGTGCTGACTCTGTGTTTGCTCATGGCGTCGGGGTCTGACAACTTGAGCAGGATCCTTGTGTGGTACACCGCCCTCAGCTGTGGCTGCTGGATAACTGGAGACACGTTTAAGGGTCTGCGAAAGAATTAAGGATATTACTTTTTGGCTCCATTTAAAGTGGACACTAGCAAACCTTGTCGTTGAGTAACTCCGCCGCATTGGCAGCTGCAATGGATTCGGTGACGGGACAGATATTTTTGCTCGATGAGAATTTCTTGCGTTTGCGCTTCAGGGCAGCAATGGCGGTTAATCCTGCAAAGATTTACCTTATTAAAATCTATAGTATTAAAACTTATTATAATTAAAATAAAATTTAAGCTTAAGAAATGTACAAGCTTAAATTTATAAATTGTAATTCAAAACAAATTGTCAAACTTATAACTTCATAATATACGGTATAAATATATTAATCAACTATAATGTAATAAAAAGTAAACTTACACAAGATTCAAAATAGATTAATATTAAAATTTAAAAATAAAAATGTTAATACAACTCAAATAAATATCTAAAATTGAAATACATTTATAAAAGCAAATTAAAGTTAAATAACCAGCTTTGACAGATAAAAAAACCTTTTTAAATATGTAACATTTAAAACATTTGCGAGACAAAATTATAATACCCACTGCAAAGGTTAACATATAACATTTTTATTTAAAATCTTTAAGTAGCCAAACTTTAAAAAAAAAAACTTGAAATAAAAACTTAGTAAAATAAACGTTAATCAAAATAGAAAATATTTAAAAATATAAAATATAAAATCCAATCTACACTCTTTCTTCATCATATTTGAAGCCTGAATAGACAAACCAGAAGTCGTATGAAAGAAGTGAGCTCCAACGCCCATATGAGTATGAGCTGTCGAGTTGGCGCTGCTCGGAGCAGGAGCTGGAGCAGACGCAGGTGGATATGGCGATGCTGTCGGAGAGTCTGCTCTGTAGTAACCAAATCCATGCTGTGGTGAATTCTGCGCGTACGTAACCCGAACCTGGCCATGAACGGGAGTGGAGTTTTGCGAGGAATTGCAAACGGAATCCTCGGACTTGGAACGTCCCAGCATCTTGCTAACATTGCCCACCTTGGCGGCCTCAATGAGCGTGCCTAGAAGAGAGAGTTTGTTGTTATGGCAATTAAAAGTAGTTAATAAAACTCACCCCAACGCTTCTTGTGTCCGGCAATGCGTTTGTTGTACTTCAAGGTGGACTTGTTGTACTTGGTGACCACAGGTGGAGTTGGATTCGCCACCGTTCCGTGGGTAGGAGATGTGGGCGACTCCACACCCGCAGAAGTCTCACATGTTGTGTTTTGTCGACGATGCATAAAGTTGGGTGTGAAAAGTGTGGAAAGTGTCGAGCTGAGAATCTCATGCTGATTGTCGTAGTTGTCCAACGATGTGGAAAACTCCGCCACTGGCGCTAGAGATCCTGTCGATCCGGGAGGCGCAATGTTGAAACCCTTCATGAGACGTCGCTCCTTCTGACGATTCTTCTTTCCGCCGCCACCTCGAGAGAGTAGAGATTACAGTAGATGCAGTTACTCCTTCTCATTTCTCTTATTTACCTCCTCCTTGACCTGCAGTAACATTCGTGTCCATGCCGCTATTCTTTAGTATCTCGACCAGTTCACAACGGAAAGCGGATATATCCTGTTTAATCTCATTCACATCGTCCTCGGTGACGCCCTGAGACTCCGCCTTGCGCTGTTCCACGGTCACATAGCGTCGGACCAGATTCCGCATGATCTGCTGATACTTGAAGTCCCGATCGCTGGCCTGTTGTGCTTTGCGCTGTGAGGATTGCAATTATTGTTATCTACAGGGTATTCAAAGTACTTAGTAGCAACTTACGCGTATTGTCTTGAGATGTTCCCGGCGGGCGGCGGAGGAGCCGCTGCAGAAGACACGACGCATCCACTTGCAGGCATACCAAATGGACTTGGGCGTGGGAATGATATTAAAAGGAGGCGGACAGGTGCCGCCCTCCTCAAAATAGCTTATCCACAACTTGGATCTCGCAAATTTCCACTCAACATCGGCGCGTTCCTACAAGAAAATCAAATATACTTTATGGATACAACCAGTTTGGACACCAGATAAACACACCGATATAAGCTGATAGGAGTGATTCATCATGGCAATCAGCAGATTGAGCAGCACCACAATGTTGATCACAGAGTAGGTACCAAACATGAGCATGCCCCAGAAACGTGTGAAAATCTTGATGCCATCCAGCTCAAAGCTATCCAGATCAATGAGGCCAAAGACAGCCCAAAACAAGGTCTGGGTGGTCTCAAAGAGGCTATGGAAAGAGGTTGAAAAGTAGCACAGATACTGATAGATACTGTATAGTATAGTTACTGACTTGGAGAATCTGCGCCAGACAATGCAAGCATTGGGATCGTTAGTGCCATTCATATTCAAAAGCACGCTTGGTGACACCTCCGGGCAACGTTTCTTCTCCAGATCCGAGTAGTACCTGTCAAAGATGGTAAGGCAGACTATCTAAACAATGAATCCTTTGAGAATGCTTGTGTAACCCACCAGAGCAGCTGATTGAGACCGCTGCCAAAGGCAAAGAGAACCAAAACATAGAGAAAAAAGAACTTCATAATGTCCATGACCATGCGCGACAAGGACACTTGCAGTGGACCCAAGTGTGGGTTCACCGAGAAGATGTACACCAGCTTGAGGCTACTGAAAATGTTTGCCGCACTAAAAAGGCCCTCGGAAATGAGCATTGGATCCCAGGTGTCCCAACGCTCACGAGGCAAATCTGTTGCCTGCGAGTTGAAGATCATTTCCTTTTGAACCTGCACAATAAAATTCAAATCAGATTGGAATCAGATTAGATTTCATTATTACTACTTAATTACGTATTAGAGATATATAAAAATGTCAAAGATATGCATCAAATAAACTTTATAGGAACATTGAAAAAATGGGCATTAATTTTTATAATGCAATGTTTGCGATCAATCGTTCCATATAATAATACATTATTTTCAAAAATATAGGCTTAATATTTGTAAATTAGTTCCCTACAAACAGATGGACTGACAAATTTGAATCGATCGATTCACTTCGAGGTATTTTGTCAAGATCAATGTAGCTACTTTCGAATTCCCACAAACCTTCTTTAAAGGATTATACATTTCCTGACAATATTATAATATACTCTCTCTCTAATAGAGAGATCAATGGTATCTCACCTGAAAAAAGGACACTACACGTAGTGCAACTGTTGCCACATACAGGGAGTTGGTGACAAAATCAATGACGTTCCACATGTCGTTGAGATACTCCTGCAATCCGACATCCCACAGTTGTTTCACCTCACTCCAGATGAGTCCACTCACCCAAGCGAGTATCAACCACTCGATGAACGTGGGTTTGGCTCCTCGCTTTGTCGGCAGCTGCAGCTCATCCACCTCGTTCAGCATGCTGCTTTCCTCGGTCCAGAACCAACTCCCGATAAAGGTTTCGATGCGTTGGGAGGCCAACATGAGTAGGAATAGAAAAGTAAAATACGAGGCGCTGTGACAAATGAACTTAATGAACGGTTTCCTCATGGTCTGGCCAATGCTTGAGTAAGGCGCCAAAATGTAGGCCAACGAGAAAATGGGAAACAGGATTCCAATCCTTATAATGTCCACTGCCTGCAGAGCCATGTTTTTGCGCCTAAATCCTGGCAAGCCTTCATACCAAATGCTGGCCAACAGCTGCTGTACATTCGAATGTGCCACAAACTAAAGAAGCAAGAAAATTGAGAAGAATTTAGAAGATTTGAAGAATTTTAACATAATATTTGAAAAATATTTGAGTATACGAATATACTTAGCGTAATAAATATGTTAAGCAAGACTTAAGCTTATATTATAAACAAGAAAATTGTCTATTTAAAAATTAATGTATTTTTTTCGGTTAAATATTAATACGATTCTTTCTCTTGGGCTTTTCAATGATTGCATTTCAATGTATAAACCGTTTATTTAAAAAATTCTGATCCTCTTTCAAGATCTATAAAATGAAGTGTAAACCATTTTCATACCAAAGATAATATGTCAATATCAGCTATTAGACTTAACTATTTTATTGGTTGTGTGACAGAGCTACTACTTTATACAGACAGACAGACTTTCGACACTCGGCTATTGATGCTGTTCAAGATATCAATATAAATATATACATTATAGGGTCGAAGCTACCTTCTTTACATATATTGTTTTATATATTTTCAAAAAGACGTAACACCCTAATTTACACAGAGTATAAAAAGGAGTTAAGATCTCTCTAGATTTTTCCTTCTCTACATTAATAGGTCTACTTGCCTTCTTCTGTCGCAGCTTAATGGCCAGTTTGAGGCGATTGAGATGCATCCGTTCGCCATGTTCATAAACGGGACCAGTGGGATCATGATTCAGCAAAATTTCAAGCTCATGGGAGGTGCGAGTGTGATCCAACAAGGCAGTGGCAAAGTCCTGACACTGCTTGCGCAGCTCCTGGTATTCATTCTGCAAAAATACATAATATTTACCCAAGGATCACCTTTAATAACTCTACCTACTTACCTTAAATTCGTGCTCGAGAAAACTCAAGCGACGCAGTTCCCAGGACAGCTCAAATGCCGTCAAAATGGGATCCTTTGAGGATAACGCAATAAGACTCGGACTGGCTAAAGCACGATAAGCATTAATGCGAGATCGAGAGTGTCTCAGTGAATCCTCTTGCCGAGATTGGACGCACTCGTCGCAGCCACAACGCACATCGTGAGGCATGGGGAGCACAGCTCCACGATCTAATAGGATTTTAATGATCTCGTAGTTATCCCGATGTGCGGCCAGAATCAACGGTGTTATGTCGGGCGTAAAAGTGGAGGTTTCCTCCGAAGCAGACTCCCAGCTCTACAAACAATCAAAGGATAAGAGAATTGTCTAGAAATTCGAGTTGAGACTTACATGATTTCCCTCGCTCTGAAAGGTGACATTCTCATGATCCAATAGGACCTCAACAGCCTCCACAAACTCCTCGGAAATGGAGTGCAAAAGCGCATCCTTTGTATCCACATTGTAGTTAATGAGCAGCTCAACCATCTCCAGATTCTCATTGTCAATGGCCATCAGCAAGGCAGTTCTTCCCAAAGGATCCACACAGTTCACATTGATATAGTCCGTATCCTGAGCCTTTTGCAACATTCGTCTTGTGCCCGCCATATCGCCACGTTCCACGGCCAGAAGAAACTTCTTCTCCTCCAGCGTCAGTTGTCGTATCTCCTGATGTGGCCTTATGGTGTTCTCCTCCTCCATCATGCCGTGAATGCTATGGCGCTGCAAGGACCTTCATTTCAGCAAAGTAATCGACATAATGGATCAGATCTCTCTCTTACCTTAACACGCCTGGCCGGTTCTATTTGGACGGCTATATGGCCACTCCCACTGTTCTCGCCGCCCAGTTTCTTGTCAGCACCATCTGCACCATCCACACCATTCTTGATCTTATTCAGTATAGGGGCTAACACCGATTTCCGACGTGCTGGACTTATAAAGTGCAGCTTTTTTCCTTCGTCTGTGGAATTCAAGAAAAGAGTGTTTATTAAAAATTGGATAAAACATATTGTATAGAAAAATATTTGTTTAAAGTGTTTTCTCAGCCTCAATAAATTATTTATGTAATTTAAACAAATTAAATAAAAACAAATTTACTTTCATTTAGTTATCTCAAGGATTTTTTTAATGAGTTAACTGAAAAAATAAATAGTTACAATTAAAATATTTTTGAAACTTTGATTGCAATCTAATATATTTAAAAAAATTCATTAAGCTACGGTGGAGCAAGCTCGACAGTAGGAGACCCAGTACATTTTGAGTGTAATGCGATTACTACAGATTATTTCAGTTTAAAAAAATTTCCATAGATGGCGCCACTTCAGAGATTGATTTTGCCCGTAACATTGTTAGTTGAATAACTTCCGCGTTTATCATCCGATTTGAAAATTTGCTGGATAGGTTGGAACTATAGTCTGTATTATACATACCAAAAATCAAGGCGCTAGCATTAAAGGTGCTCTTGTAATTCGACTTGAAAATTTTGTATTTCGATTTGCGGGGGCGGAGGGGGGCGTGACAAAAATATAAAACAAACTCGTTCAATGTAAGATATAGATGTACATACATGCCAAATTTGGTGTCTCTAGCTCTTATAGTCTCTGAGATCTAGTTACTCAAAAAGGGACAGACGGACAGACGGACAGACAGACAGACAGACGGACATGGCTATATCGACTCGGCTGTTGATGCTGATCAAGAATATATATACTTTATGGGGTCTGCCACGCCTCCTTCTGCCTGTTACGCACATTTGCACAAACGTAATAGACCCATTTGTACTTTTTAAAGTACTGGGTCTAAATATAAATAAATACTTTTTTCACACTTTTGAATTTTTTAATTACTGGGCCTACAAAAATCTATTTTAAAGTATTGCGAAGGACGAAATAGATACCGGAAATATTTTTCAAGCTCGAATTATTAAAGATTTGGTTATTAAAAAGAGGCAAATAAATACATTCAAGAAAGGGAAATCTTAGAACATTTTAAAACAAATGTTTAAAATCAAAACCGTTCTCTCGTTTCCTTACAAAAGTCATTAACCTAAGTGAAGTTAATCCCGGTTAACTTACTCTGTTTTAACTTAAAATGTATAGAATTTAAAGTTATATTCAGTTAAACTTAAGATGGCTTTGAAGCGGCTCCAACTTAATAAAATATTCATTTATAGCCATATCATTCATATATGTATGTATGTATGTACAATGTACCTACATATTAACAAGTGTAGCACAGATAACAAAGTTATCCAATCCCATTTCAGCCTTGAGCGAAAAAAAAACCAATTTTCCGATGCGTCGCGGCCGCACATTTCGAAGGTTACAAGGGCAAAGATGGTGTCCTTGCTTGAAATCAAAGGGCCATTAATTTGCATTTGTTTCCATTTTAGATCACAAACTAACAGAGTGTATATATAAATGTGTATATATATTTATATGTAATCAGCATCAACATCCTCTGCAAATTAAATTATAATTTTCTAGCGCAAAGCACAAACAATTTAATGGTCGCATTTGGTTAGAGGAGAGAAAGTAGAAACTGAAATCTGGGTCAATTGTTGCTTGTTTTTGCATATATTAAATGCACTGCAAACATACACACCGACAGACAAACACACACACATACCCACACACCCACACTCACACACACACGCACACACACAGACATGCGCATCTACCCACGCCCTACTCAGGGGGGGAGGGGGGATATTATGATGAAAGCTACAGAGATTTCTACAATTCTCAGTAAAGGGCAAGATTCCTGAAATCTTTTCTATACTAGTTTCAATTTTTGTCATTTTCAAAGTACATACATATAGTAAATTGACTGGTTGCATTCAACATTTATATATAGATATCAAGAACATTTCGTTGTATCAACAAATCAAATCATATTTTCTTTATATCTGTATTTGTAAAACAAATCCTTCACCCACAAATCGACAAATCAGTTTGCAAAGTTTCTACATTGATACACTTTCGTAGTCTAGTTAATTATTTATTCTGATAATTATTTCTGCACCTAACGTTAATTGCTATGGATATTACAGCAACAACAACTTTCAGTTAGTTTTTAGACACCTCAAAAAAGACATTCTAGTTAGTGAAAAGTTATATTAATAATAATATTGCATTTATGGTTGTAATTGTATAATATTTTATTATATTGCATAGTGTTATGTTTATATTTTAATTATGCCATTTTTAATTATTTCTATAAATATAAAAAAGATAAAAGTTTAAGTTAAAATTATTAGATAAACAAAAAGCCAACAAAATATTTTAGATTTGATGTTCTTAATAGTTTTCTGGTACTATTTTACTATTTAGTAATGTATATTCTCTTTAATATTCTCTTTAAATTCCCTGTATATTTTCATGTAAGGGTATCTGAAATTTGCATTCTTTTTCGAGTTCTCACCCATTTTTAAGACGGTCGAGTATCAAGTTAGCCCACATATTTATTACCTTTTCACGTTCACCGAGCGTTGAACTTTCATTGATTCCACACAGACATAAGAGTGTTAGTCTATGTAGGTGACTGCCAGTGTGTGTGTGTGTGTGAGTGAGACTGCGCAGGACATAACCTAAGTGCAGTTCCTTTTACTTGTCGTAGGTCAGAACACCCTATGGCTACGAAGCAAAAACAAAACGAACTCGACGTCGACGTCGTTGTTTTCTGTTTTCTGCTTTCTGTTTTATGGCCAACAAAAAAGCGCACACAAACACGCAAACAAAGAGAAAAACATGCTAGCTTTAGGTCTGGCTAATAATCGTAATCGCAATCAGTTGAAATACTATTGATTGACCTGGAAAACAAGCACACCTACACTCTCTAATTTTGGTCAACTTCGACTCCCTCTTTTTACTCCTGTAAATTGCAGTTCTCGTCCGGTTACTTTATAAATATGTTTAGTCGAATTAACACAACATTAATAATATATTTTGGAAATCTTAGAAATTTACTTAATTTACTTTTGCTGCAGAAATCGTTGATAATATAAGATTATTTCATATTTTTATATGACTTTCTTTGACTAGATATTCATGCTACTTACCTTCTCCTTCCTCTCCAGTTTTTGCATCGGTCCATTTCGACAACTAGCGAGAGATAAAGCAAAATATGTTAACATGTTAGTTTAGTTAGTTATTAAGCATTAAGAAGCTGTTATAAAAAGAAAATCTATGATTTTTGCAAAGTAAAAAGTACACTTTGTACTTAGTGATTGATGAGTAGATACATATAATAAATACTATGGGAAATAAATTATAGGCAAACTCAATCCAGTTTCCTTTGCAGAAACATTTTTCTTATATTTTTAAACATGCTGGAAATTGACTAAAAAAATCCCCCAATTTTTGTTTTTTCTAAAGTTTAATACTCAAAGTGTTGAAACACCTGGTAAAAGACTTTAAATTTTATTATTTCGGATTTCTTAAATACATTTCTTAGGTATAAAAACTTAATTATTTTTGGCTATAATTCAAAGTAAATTTAGACTGCAGCTATTTTTAACAGTCGGACAATTTTGTATTAGATCTTCTATATGAAGAGACTATTGCAATACTATAATGTATGTAGCTATATATTATTTTAACTAGGAGTTGATTTTTAGAATCTCAAAATTTATAGCATACTTTTCAGAGTCTTGTCTATTGAATGTAAAGCTTCGTAATTTTAAAGGAGAAAAGTAATCTAAATAATTATAAAATAGAATAAGGAAGCTTCTGCAGTGCGAAATTATAAGATTTCCTGAATTAAAGTAAGCGACCGTGCAACACTGCGAACCTTGACATACACAGCAGCAACATCAAGTGCAACAGCAACAACAATAATAGTTGGAGCAGCTGAAAGAAAAGCAACATCAAAAGCAGCAGGAGATAATTAAATGTCAAGACTGCAGTAACAGTGGCTGCAGCTTTGCAGTTGTTCTTGGTTTTTACTTCTGACCAAACCCACACACACACACACACTCACGCACACACAGGCGAATCCACACATGCGTACTTGTAACACACACGTATACAGCCATATATTCTCAGCTTCAGGTTCATGTCCTTTCTGTTTCACCTCCTCCGACTTATGCTGACGTTGATGGTGATGCTATTGGATGGTGCAGCATAAAGAGGTAAGAAGCGGAGCAGACTGAAGAACGGAGATTGGCCCCAAGTGTCCTTGTTGTTGTGGTGGCATGCCGGCAACAACTTAAGCTTGTGGCATTCAGCAGTTGCACAAACGCGTCCTTGGTACGCAGTAGTACTTGCATTTCCTTAGACAAAAACAACGATGAAGGACACGCCAAAAAAAGAAGAGAAGCAAACCGGACGATTATTGCACAAGTTGCAACCTCTGCAACCTGCAACCTGCATATGTTTCTTCTCGTTTCTCTTTTTGGGCAACAAATTGAGGACAAGTGCGTGTTGGATGTCAAGAAAACTACAACTACAACAACAACTACAACAACACATGCCTTTGCCTATGCATTTGTTGATTTGTTTTTAGTTCTCGTGGAAGGCCAAGCGCACGTTTCGAGTGCACTCAGAATGAGACTGGCAGCCACATAAGTAAACATTCTAACATTCTAACAACTCTTATTGTTCGCTCCCCAAACGACCAACTAACTAACCAACTAAAATCTATGCTTCTTCTTTTGCCTTGCAATATCTATTGGTTCAAGCTTTTCGCTTTAACAGGACAACAGTATGGGTAGCATTTAATTAGTCATAATATCACGATGCAAATTACAATTAAAGGTCTGATTACGTATACGCAGCGTTAATTTCCAATGAATGGTAACTATGGACACAGGCATTGTTGTTGTTGTTACTGTTGCTGTTGTTGCGGCTTCCTTTGCAGCTGCAGCTGTTGTCGTCGTTGTCGTTGTCCTTGAGCGCCTTCTAATTGAGGGCACTGCACTCAGTCGGGATGACCGCACCGTACCCCAGCCCCTATCCCCATCCCCATCTCTGGCCAAAGAACTGCCCACATCACTGCGACCCCGACCCCAAACACTGTGTTTGGTTGTGTTTTGTTTTTGCTAAAAGCTGTTTAAATGTCGTCCTCCTTGACACATGTCTGTGTGTGTATGTATGTGAGTATTCGTGTTTACATGCATATTTATGCGCGTATGTATGTGTTTGTTTAGTTGTATGTGTTCAAAACATGCAAACTGCATGTTGTGCTTCTGTGTGTGTGTGTATCTGTGTGAAAGTCTAAGCAGCGGCAGTGCAAGTCTATGTGTGTGTGTGTGCATGACACACTAACACATACAGAAGTACGCGAAAAGTAGGTTAACTTGTTTTCGCCGTTAAAGTTCTTGAAAGCACGTTAGCGAAATATGAAAATATAATAAGTATATAGCTAAAAATTGATAATTTGCATGTAAGATATATTCAATACTAAAGTTTTCATAAAGAAAATGTTCTTTCAAGACGAACACGTAATTGCTAAAGAAACTAGAATTCCTTAAAATGCTTTTCACAATGAAAAAGTTGTCAACCAAGTCTAAATTCTAATTAGTCTACAGTGCTCTAGTTGAAATGTTCTTGTGCTTGAATATAAGTACTTGAAACTTTCGGCAAAAAATATGTCCCTTTGTTGTCTCCGTAAAAACCGTATAAAATTGATAAACTGGCACAAGTGGCCACTCTTCAATCTCTATGCTAGTCGAAAGCAGAAACAGTGAACGAAAGGTGCAGTGAAAAAGTACAGTGAAAATTGAAAAGTGAAGAGTGAACTCATAGATGCAAAGCTATCACCAGGTCTTTTACAGTGGACTCATCGCTTTCCCCAGTTACCTTGAGTTGAGATTTCCTCTTGAGAGCAGCAATCGAACGAGTTTGCTGCCGTAGAACCTCCAGTTCACAATTCGCGTCGACGTAGGCAGTGGTGGCAGCAACAACGTTATGATGATTTTCAAAATCGAATTAAAAGCTGCGCGAAATAATTTAATTTGTATACATTTGTATTTGTATGTGAAAACAAAAATCAAAGTTTCTATACTTCAAATTTGTTTATATTTTGATTGGATCGTGGGAATCGAAAATATCATGCGATGCGTTTGAATTATAAACAATTAACAATAAAAATTTCTTTTCATATTTGATTTCGATATTTTTGATTGGTTTTCTGTTTTCCTTAATTACACGTTCTGCTTATGGCTATAAATATCCAAAGGAAATAACCCGAAGTATGCCGTGCGATTGTTTAATTTATTGAAAATGTTTCTTTTCTTTTACATATTTATTTTGAAATTTGTATGATAGTTGTTGAATTTAGTTTTGGTATTTTTCCCCAAATTAATTTATTAAAGTGTGTGCAATAGAAAATGTGGAATCGGAAGTACAGTGAAACAGCTACTAACAGACCGTATGTAAAAGAAAGTTTATGAAATGAATTTGGAACAAATTTAAACAACCGTTAAGATCAGATTTGAGTTTCAAAGCTTCGATTTGCCAATAAAATTACTTGGGATTGTTGGTACTCCCTAGTTGTATATTTTTAGCTTGATTAACAACAATGTCTTTACAATTATTATAGACACACAATCAAACACAGAGAATTTATTTCAATATTAAAATTAATCATGGCATGCCTTCTTTGGATTGTTCAATACAAATTCACAGTTGCCAAATATTGTTTCACTTTGTTAATTAGTTCGATTTGTGTGTCATCACACATTGATCATTATACAATTTTCCGAATTTTCGTGCGCCTTGGCCAGCTGTCGATATGCAACTGAAAACTGGGCGAATACAAGGACTCTTCACAGCAGCGTAGGCGAAATCGCGAGTGGAGAACTCCGAGTCTTGGGGCGAAAAAGTTGGATATTTATTAATGAAACCCATGACCGACCGGCTGTTTTGTTGCATCGCGCATGTGTGTAGTAGTAAAATCGTTGAGGCCAATGAACCTTGTCTCCACAAGGTGTGAATAGTAACACAAATATACCAAAACAAAGTTATATCAAAGATTATACAGAAAAATTTTATATATTAAAAGAGTCAAAGAAGTAATTAGAAAAACATTTCATTTAAATACTTTTTACCCGCCAAAATGTTCGATAAGTCATTTATCGTTTCATGTATCGATTGTAGGTATTTTAAAAAAAAGTTTCGGTATTTTCCGGAAGAGTTTTCTGCGCTGTTTAATTGAGGTATTTCGTTCAGTCGTTTACGCGGTCACACTCATCGATTTTGCCAAATGTACAATAGAAGTAAAAGGCCGCTTCTACCTAAATTAATTTTGCGTTGATTGTTATAAATAAAATGTCCAGCTACACAAGCGCTTTAATAGTGTGCTACTAAAGTATTAGTTTTAACTTGGTGCCCTCTAATTTTGTGTCTTAAATCGAAAGCGGGAAGCCTGAAGGCGTGCAAAAAAAACACCGCTGAGCGAGCAAGTGGTGGGAAATGCGGTAAGTCCTTAACTTAAATATCTGCTTGATAATTTGCATTATTTGGTGATTTGGGAAAACATGTGCAAATTAATTGGCAAACGAAGCAGCATGTATAATTTGTAAAAATTTGCTTTGTTTGACTTTTTGGCGCAATTCCTTCGGCCTTTTATTGCGTTCAGCATAAGAATTCTTAATGTCAGAGTGAGATAGTTATATACATACATTTTTGTAGTGGTAGGGATGCCCAATACATTTGCAGATTTTCTTTTCGCTAAATTACTTTAGTTTGTTATGAGTTAATGTAACACGGAATAAGTAAAACCTATTAATCTATAATCAAATATTTTCAATCATAGTATGCTGTTGATTGATCTTCTAGTGCTATGTGTACAATATAAAAGTACTAAAAATAACCAAACGGTGATTTCAACAATCAGTCGTTGACAACCCTGCATTGAGTGCGGACGAAATTCAATTCCAAGAATTTTATTTTTTAAAAATATTTAAGTGTGTAACTTTAAGGCTTTGTGAGAGTTTCCTGTAAAGAGATTGGGTAAGTAGCCGATATTCGGATGCAATTGGTGTGTTGTACATTGGTGCTTGTTTCATTACCGTTTATTGCTGTTGTTTATAGTGCCGGCAATGCACATGCATACATACATATATATGCGTGCATTAATGCGTGTGTTTGCAGAGTTCATGTGAACTACACACATCAATCTCATTTACATATGTATGCGAATGTGCAACTGCATGCAGAAAATAAGGTTATGTAGACGACAGCGGTAAATCGTATAGGTATCGTACACTGCCATTTGCATCGACTGCAATTGCGTCCCTCTCTAATGATTAAACCCATAAACACCCAAATTTAGCGCAATATGGCTTGGGCTCCGTCTACAGACTTCGAGGATGACTTGGTGGATTTGCAACCCGGTTTTAATTTAATACAAGGACAGTTGGCATACGAGGCGGCAAATAAATATAGGGATAATACTCCCCGCCCGCAATCGACTTATGAATATCTGGCTAAACGGGATAAACGCAACAAGGAGATCGAAGAAGCCAATGTGTCTAAGACGAAGGAAATAAGCGCCAGTCTAGCCATGCTGGAGCGCATCCAGGAAATTGCTGGAACCAAACCTTTGGGTGAGCATGCTACCATGGCCGATTGGGAGGACAGGAGCACCGTCGAGAAGGAAGCAGTTGCCATGATGCGTCACTTTGGCATGATGTCCATGGCTGACGGCTCATTGCCGCAGCCTAAACCAAGGAATTTGCCAAAGGACAAAGTTATCGCTATGCGAAATGGAAACCGATGTTTTCCATTGATCTTGGATCCCGAATACTTTGAGCCAGGTAGAACTCGCAAGACTTCTAAACCAAGTAGCAATCAGACGCCCAGCTGTTCCAGCAGCTCTTTCAATACCTTGGCAACGGCTAAATCAGAAAGCATTCATAGTTCCTATGATACAGTTAAATCTCACTTGGATGATACCAAGAGCAGCAAGGATAGCTACGTCGATATCCAATATGAACTGCTTCAGACGTCAAGTGAGGAACCTGAGCCGCAACAACCATCGAAGCCCAAGGAAACTAAAAAGGGTAGTACTAGAGGTCGAGGCTTTCGTCGTGCACCGCAAAAAGAAAGGATGTTAGAACAGAAGCAAAAGAAACTAGATCATTCTTGAATGTTCGCATTCGTGAACATAAAGAAATCCTGAATTAATGTGATGCTATTTTTTTTTAAAATAGAATTAGAACGTAATGAATACAACATAAACAAAAATAAGTTAAGACTTGTGGGTATAGTTTACTTGGGCCAAAAAAAGAAGTGGTTCCTTGATCTCAGTTTAAGCTCGATGCCGGGTTTCAAACCTAAACGAATTAAGGTTAAGTACGTTTATGGTCGGGTTTTGGTTTTCGGTTAACTGTTTCGTATAATTTTTTTATCGGTTTCGTAATGGTTAAGCGTTTCTGTTAATTTTCAGTTTCGAAATACCGGTGTGATTTTGGTTACCAAAAAAGGGTAAAACTAAAAAAAAGAAAAGTTATTTAAATTAAATTCACTTAGAAAAAGGGTACGAAAGCATGCGCATGGTACTCATGTTAAATTACACTCAAGTAAATACTTCAAATATGCTTTAAATTAAAAAATGCATTGAATTTTGGTCGCTGAAAGAACCCGAAACAAACCGTTATTCATTAATCGTTTTCTAAACTGCCCTGCTCTTTGCTTTGTTTATATACCCTTACAAAAGGTATTACTACCTATATTGTTATCAAAGATATCCTTGAAATACACAGTAATACACAGAAAGTGCTTGAACACACATTTAAACTTAACACTCGATCAGTAACATTGTCTAATTTTGTTATTTCTATATTTTCCCGTTAATAAAATAACTTTTTTAGCAAATTTGTAACTCCGCACTCGCTAAGGACATGTAAAGAGTCCAATTTTTTAGGATAATCCATTTGTTTATCTCTTATGCAATCCATTTTTTTTAATTGTTTGATAAAGGGTCTTTTTATTTATTTATTTAATGTCGACTAAGAGCAAGCGACATACGATTATAAAAGTTACATTAAAATTATATATAAGCAATTAAGAATGTCTTATTATAAAAGAGAAAAAAAGAAGTTATAATTATAATTATATATATATATATATATATATATATATATATATATATATATATATATATATATATTTATATTTTGGGCAAGGTCAAGTCAAATGAAGATCAGTTACTCGGACATTTGTTGCAAGGATTGGGGAAAACCCAAGAAAAACCCAATCGAGCCAACTAAATAGCCTTTATCAAAAATAAAAAGGTTTTGTTTCGGTTACGGTTTCTTATTTAAATCGGTTATTTTTTATTTTTATTTAATGACTAATAGCAATCATCGACATATAATTGTTAAAGGTACATTATGAATTATATAAAAGTACTTAATATTGCTTTATTTATATAATAATAAAAGAAAAAAGTATAATATGTATAAATTTATATTTATATAATAAAAGAAAAAAGTATAATATATATAAATTTATATTTTGGGCAAGCTAATCCCTGTTAACATTTTGTATACAAGGGTATTTGAGCTTCGACAAACGGAGGAAAGATATTTTGTATACGTTTATTTTCTTTTTATTTTTACTGGCTTAGCAGCTAAGGGTCCCTGCTGAATTCTGCAGTGTCTTCTTCTTGATATTTATGTAAATACAAAAAAGAAAATAAATAAATCCAGATGAAACATTAATGAAATGTAAAACAATCGACAAACTTGATTTCTAATAATTAGTTGTACAAACAAATATTATTAAACATATGAAAAATCGAGAAAAAAGTAGATCAACTTTGTAGTTGAAACAGTCTTAAATACTTTTGTGCTCTACATTTGATAAAATGTATTTATTTATTGTAATAGTTAAAAATGTGTCTTCAATAAAAAAAGGAAATCTTATGAAATAAGTATGAATTGCAATATATTTTAAGTATAGTTGTCTAAAGAAATTAGAGAAACATCATTTCGCAAGATCGAATCTTGTAAAGGTTAGTGTCAAAGCGTGATTTACATAGGATGGAGGGACAATAATACAACATATTTAATACAAGTTTAAGCATTAGTATGCAGGTATACAAGTATGCACATATATTTGACTGTATGGTATGTATATACACATATATCAAAGATGCGATACCATGAGGAATAATATGGAAGCAACAGCCCTTTGCTCAATGTTCCGCTCCTCGACTCGTTGCTCGTTGACGTTGACTGCTGTGCTGGCGGTGTCGTCTCCATTGTCGGCGTCGCCGCAGCTGCCACATTGAACTTTAAGAGCGGCAAGTTAAACTTGAAAGCTGTTTGGAGCGCAGACTGTGAGAGACGACAGACGAGAGGCGAGAGACTTGCAGCAGCAGCAACCACCGAAAACGTGTTGATGTCTGTTGCATCCACCTTTTGGCGCGCGCAAGCGCGTCTTTCCTTCTCCACACACACACACTCACACACTTTTAAACTTAAATATATGTATAGATATAGATATATATGTATATATAAACTATATATAGTTCTCTCTATCGCTCTCTTTGGCGCCGTTCTCTGGAAATTTCGAGTTGCCTGGCCTGGCTTATGGGCATGTATTTGTGTATATTATACAATGGTCATGTATCGGTCGCATTTGCTGCTCACAGTTTCGTTTTAACGCTGGCCCAGGACGAACCGTCGCCAGGATTGCGACTATTTTCGATTCGGTTTTGAAACAATGACACTTCTAGTAACTATACTAGTTGAATCAGCAACTAAACAGAGAGAAGATTATTACCAAACGAAAACCTAACAAGACAACGGACTCTTGATGCAAATACAACGTTTGTTAAGTCTCGGAGTCGGAGTTAGGGTCGCCGTACCGGGCGGTACCTTACCGGGTTTTTCTTTGTGTGTGTACTACGCATTCCCGAGTTTGCCGAGACAGTCTGTGAGACATTTTAGCTCATTATGAGTTACGCGACGCTTGACGACGGTTTTTCGGTTCGGCAAATGACGCGCGCGGGTCTCGCAAATAAAAAAAAGAAAGAAAGGAAGGAAAGGGAAGAGATGACCCCCAACTCCAACAACAGACAGACACCCTAATGTGTTTCGATATGGAAGTTATGTAGCTGATACTAGAGATACTATCATGTTCATCATTTAGGTAAACCTGCAATATTAATAAATATAACTTTTACTTACATTCATTTGGCAAGACGTCTCTCTCCTCACACGGCTACTTCTCAAAGCCCGCCATTAAAAAATAAAATAAAAAACGAAGAAAAAATGAAGTACCGAATGAAAACTTGCTACTCTGGTCTTGTTTCCTCCGTCTGCGACAGCCTGTTATGTCCCCTCTCTTCGGCTCGGGTCACAGTCTCGTTGCCCGCCTCTGGATACTGTCCTTGCATCCACCAAGAGAGTTGTGTGTATTTTGCCTTACTCGTACAATACACCTAATACCCTGTGAATATGTGTATGCAAGAAAGTTCATTTCTTATAGGTAAAAAAATAGAAAGAAGCTTTATACTTACATCCGTACAAATAGATTTCATTATATTTGGGAAATATGTCTAAACATACAAAAAATGTTCTTAGTATTCTGCTAATTTTTATGTATACAGGGTATTCTCAACACCATCACTCTTACCTAGTGTATTCAAGTTTTTCTTTGGTTTTTATATTTGCACTGGAGCATTAACGGCCAAACTTATATCCAAACTCGTATTTGTTGAGCCTTATCGTAGTTGGTTAACTAAAAGGTGGTACAGAGGGGAGTCTTCCTAGCGGCAATGCCACTTCAGTTTTCAATCTACAGTCCCGGAGTAATGAAAGTTGCTGTTGCTAGGGGCCAGGTTTCGTAGTAAACTATCTTAGTTTATTTATACCCTGCACTCGTTAAAAAATAACCAAAAGTTTATAATAACGTGGTGCCGATCAACTAACTTATGCATTCAAAGACTTATCTCATATTTTGTAATTTCTGTCCCTTTCATGTTAAACTTTAAGCTTTTCTACCATCATTGCAAAGGAAGGTAGTGTATCCCCCAAAAGATCTGAACACATCTTGTAATAGTACATCAAAGCCGGTTGACAGAACATAAAAACCTGCAAGATAGAAGTATCTAGTTTACACGTATCTATGCACATATCATTTATCCTGCTCACTTTTAGCTCTTCCATTCGTATTTCTTTGACCACTAACACGTTGAAGATTAGTTTGGCCACAAGCTACAACCAGTTCGCCCCCTGGTCCATGCTGCGTCCAGTTACTGTTGCTATGCCAGGCTTCACTTTTTATACCCTGTCTACACTTTAAATAAACAGACTAAAGAGAAATCCTAATGAATCTAATCATGAAATCATTTCATTTTCCTTTACACCATCCCAAGAGTGTAAGTGTAATGAATTTTCCACAATAGGGCTTAAGATCAAGACTTAATATAATATTAATAGAAGTTTAAATGGGCTAGGGCTTGAGGCTTATTTTTTCTTAAATCAGATGAATGTTATGTACAAATCGTATCACATTTTAAGGCGCTTAAAAAGCTTGCGAGGCCAGCAAAAAATCATCACCCTAGAACCAGAAGTGTCTAGATGTTTTTTTGCATATTCAGTTTGTTTTGAAAGAAGACAGACTGGCATTAATCAACCAGGAACTTGGTTCTCGACATTTTACCCATTGTTTTTATGACCTCTACCCTTAGAAACAATGTAGAAAGGTTTGCTGACAGGCAAAGAAAGCCACTTCGACCCTAAAGTCTATATGAGTGCATTGATCTTAGAGACAATAAAAGCAAATAATACAAGACTTCATATTAGACATCCCTATAACTGCAGAGAAGTTTTAACAGACAGACAGAGAAGAGAATAAGAATAGTGAATCCATAAACTATTTATGGGCTCTTTACAGATCATGTTTTGCATTTCTATATCTTTAGCATAGGTATAAAGGGTATCTGACAGCCAATCACTTCCGTCAAGAAGACTCCTGTTCATTTATGCCATCTTTCTACCTAGCCTAAAAATAGCCTAGGAAGAGGAAGCTGCCAAGAAAAACGTTAAAAAGGAGCGCAAAATAAAATAAAAGGAAAAATTAAGCGAGTGTGCCACACTGTGTGAGTGTGTGTGTATATGCAAGAGAGGTAAAAATTCCACTTTGTTGAATGTAAATGGAGTATGTATGTATGTACAATATACAAGGAGTATAAAAGAAATCGTAATAGTGGCCTGTTGAACAACGCAGCCAGCCAACAGAGCAACAACTACATCAGCAACTGCAGCAACAACAACAGCAAAAGAGAACAGAACAGCAGCCAGCAGCAGAAGGGCATCGACTACAACGTCGTCGGTCGACGTCGACATCGACGCCTGCCATGAGCTTTTTAGCACCGGCAAATAAGAAGTCGCTGTCAATGCCAACGTCGACGTTTCGGCATCACGCACGCAACGCAAAGAGAAAGAGCGAGAGAGCATCAAGAGAAGCTCTCGTCGCTACTGTCTTTGTCTCTGCCTGTCGCGCTCCCCCTGCCGGCTCGTGTTGTCGCCAACGTTGATAGAAACGACGTCATATTCGTCGTGAGCCGAGCATAGAAGAGAGCACAGAGTAAGAGCTTTGCAGCGCAAGTTTATTGTACGCAATATAGTGAAAATAACGGACGGACAGCAGGCAGGAATACATTTTTATGCGTCTGCGACAGCGACTGTTGATGCTGCTGTCGCAGTTGTTGTTGTGTCGTTCAGCTCGTAATGGAAAAATAGAAGTAGAAAACTAAGGTTAGGTTTACACATACACGGCTTGTAAAAATATTTAGTTTCTTACTTGTTTATATTGTTTACCAAAGGAGTTTATTAAAGAAGAAACTAGGGATTCTTCTTTTTCCAATCATGTGCATATATACACATGTAAGCAGATTAAAATACGTGCATGTGTGTGAGTGTACACCGAGAACTTCAATTGAGCGCTATTTTGGCAAGAAGAGCGCATGTGCTCTCCACGCAATCTCGGAAAGTTTTTTTTTTCATACTGTGATGCGAAGTGTAAAGTGTAGAGTGCTAAAGGGACTGAGGACTGAAGGGGAGCCTTGTTTGATGTAGTTGTGGTTGCATGAGGGAACGAACCATGACCATGCCAAAGGATGAAATATTAAAACGGCATAAAAAGTTGACTTTTTGTGCTCTGGTGTGTACACCAATAACAGCATTCTCAACAGTCAACATCCCCAAAATGTGTGTGTACCTTCATATATGTACATATATATGCAACTACGTAGTACTTGTGTGGGTGAGTGTCTGTATGTGTGTGGGTGTCAAGGGGTGTTGGGGATTTTGAGGTTAAGTGTGAATCTCCACATGAATCACATCGCATCGGGAATGTGAAATAGTTTTTTGAGTCTCGTCTAATTGAATGTTGCTTTTTACATTTGTTTATTTTGCAGCTTCACGCAATGCTTTTGACGACAAATTCCTGAGGGACGTCACATGGCGACAGTAGCTAGATTCTGATCCACGGCAAGAGGATATTAAACTGAAGTAAAGGACATGGCAGCCATCGCAGCATCAACATCAGTTCCATCAACACCATCGACCCGTGAATTTGTCGAAGGCTGGACTCTGGCTCAGACCCTCGGCGAAGGTGCCTATGGCGAGTAAGTTTCTTCAGAGAGGGAAAAAGAGAGAGAGAGTGAGGAGAGAGAGAGTTACTCGAAATCAACACGGCATATTCAATGTGTCGTCTATGTAGAGAAGTCGATAAACCGGAAACGTTGTGAAGCAAAAGAAAAACGCACATTTCCGGCGTATTTGCGGCATATGCCACTCCTCCTCCACTCTCCTCTGTTATCCTCCGCCCTGTTATCCAGCCTTGTCGCAGCTTGTTGCTATTGTGCGCATGTCCCAACAATTGGTAACAGGAGCAGTGTGTAGTAGTAAAACAGTCAATACACAGACAAAGACGCCCCTTCTATCGAATGTCTCTTGCCCAAGTTATGATACTTGTAACTGCAATACAATTTGTAATGAATCCCCTCATTTATCTATCTTAGAGTCAAATTGCTGATCAACCGCCAGACGGGAGAGGCGGTGGCTATGAAAATGGTTGATCTGAAGAAACATCCCGACGCTGTGATTTCAGTGCGCAAGGAAGTGTGCATACAAAAAATGTTACAGGACACACACATCTTACGCTTCTTTGGCAAACGTTCGCAGGGAAATGTGGAGTATATATTCTTGGAGTATGCAGCCGGCGGAGAGCTCTTTGATCGCATTGGTAACTTAAAGAAATTTAACCATATTATATTTATTATTTATTTGTCCTTTAGCCAAACTACAAAGAATGTTTGGTCTTTGATATATCTAGTTATTATCGCAAATAAATATTTATTTATTGCATTTTTACAAATGAAATATATATTTAATTCCCACATTTTTATTTTAATTAAAATTAATTGAAAATAACTAGGAAACAGTATATCAGGATGTTATATATATAGAATTTTTCCGGCTTGATTTTTAAGCTCTTATTAATTCAAATAATTTTCAAGTTTGATTTTTTTTCCTATATTTGCGATTCATATCATCTGCAACTGTTCCCTATCCAGCAAGGGTTCGATAGATAGTCTTAGTTCCTTGACCAGTTGTAGTCGTAACTTAATCAATATGTGCACAGAAAATGTGTAAATGCAAACTGACATTGACGCAAACAACATCGTTTTTGTGGGTGAGTGGGAGGAGGACACTACAACCTAGAGAACAGCAAATTAAACAGCCTGGACATCTGATGACGAGTTGAAATGACAAGATACAGAGTTTTTGATTAGGTAAACAGACAGACAGACGAGAAATGACAATTTGACACATGTGTCTGACAAATGGAGGGCACTTGACATTTTCCTAATTTAAACTAGTCTCTGCCTCTGCACTGATTGCATGTTGAGTTTTCTAATGTGGGCGTGGCAGCTGTTTAGGCAACATTAATACGACTGTCTGTCTGTCTATGTGCAACTTGAAAGCCTTCAGATTAGTTGGATTTTCTAGTCATGAAAATACTTTAGTTATGGTGTAGTTATAAAAAAAGAAGTACATAATTTTCTATTAATATGTTTATTTCTATTCTTGATTATTTGCAGAGCCAGACATTGGCATGCCACAACATGAGGCACAGCGTTATTTCACGCAGCTGCTATCCGGACTTCATTATCTGCATCAGCGAGGCATTGCCCATCGTGATCTAAAGCCGGAGAATTTACTGCTCGACGAACATGATAATGTGAAAATCTCGGATTTTGGAATGGCCACAATGTTTAGGTATTAACTTTAAATACTCAAGATAAATCAAAATAAATGTATACTTATTATATATTATTATTATATATAAGTGTAAGCTGAAATTATGTAAACATAATAATTTAATGTATCTTTTCTAAAATTAATCTGTTATTCCTTTCTTTACTGTAATCTCATGCTCGCTTTGCCACACACAGATGTAAGGGCAAGGAGCGTCTGCTGGACAAGAGATGTGGCACGCTTCCCTATGTGGCACCTGAGGTTCTATTGAAACCTTATCATGCACAGCCCGCGGACATTTGGTCGTGTGGCGTCATCTTGGTCACAATGTTAGCAGGAGGTAAGTCCCCAAAATGCCGTAAGAAAAGTGTATTTCCATTTCGATATTGTTTCCATGTGTAAATATAACAAATTTATGTATTTTCAAAATCAGCATTTTATTTTATGCACAACAAATTGAATTTTAACAAACGTGATTTTTAAATTAAAGCATATAACCTACGCATTAATATCGTTTCCTCTCACATTTCGCATCCATATGAAGGCACAAAAGGTTCATCATACTTGATTGTAAATGTAATTGTGTTTTTTTTATGTGTTTTATGTTTATGCCTCATTGTTTTTGTTGTTCTTCACTGTTTACATATACATACATATACAAAAATATATATATAATGCAACTCTTTGCAACTTTCATTTTTGCTGTTTCTTTGGTATTCTAGCTGTAGATTGTTTCTCTTATTTGTATCATCTAAAGCTTTTATACCAAAGCTCCAGCTTAAATTGCTTGCCAGCGCACCCGCCAAACCAACAAACCGACAACCAATCATATAACATTAGTTAGCAACAAAAGTTTATCGACCAAAATGACAATAAAACAATCAACAAAAATCTCACATTCTCTTGTCCAGTGCACGAATCAAACGGCAACTTTGTAATTAGCTTGTAATTTGCACGGATCATTGACATCCTTTAAATATATAGTATATAAGTGTGTGTTTCTCTAAATTGACTGTTTTTCCTATGTTCTTAGAGCTGCCTTGGGATCAACCATCGGCCACTTGTAGGGAGTTCATCAACTGGAAGGACAACGATCATTGGCAAACGCAGACACCTTGGAGTAAACTGGACACTTTGGCCATATCTCTGCTACGTAAAGTGTTGGCCAGCAGTCCTGGCACGCGTATGACGCTTGAGAAGATACTCGACCACAAATGGTGCAACATGCAGTTTGCCGAGCATGGTAAGATTTTAAATCGGAGTTTGTTTATGGTCAAGTTTGTGTTAAAGTGTTGACAGTAAAAGTGTTCTCCTAATTAATAGGCACATGCTGCTGCTCAGGTACTTAGTGACTCTCAATTACATTATGCTTGAGGGTCGCTCTGTGCCTGTGCCGCACGTGTTGCATGCAACAACACAACACAGTGAGTGCCTTAAGTGTAAATCAAGTGATGTTCCTCAATCAATGCTGCATTTCCATTGCTTTGGCGCTTTAGCTGTATGATAGATTTGAATACTTCATAAAGCTAGATTACCAAAGCATTGGAGACAGTGGCCAGCTGCAAATATATTAAACGCAATCACAAATCGAATCTATATTAATGTTTATTTATTTGTTTTTATATTTTGTTTTTTGCATATTATTTGTTCTTTGGTGATTTTAGCTGTATGGTGTGTGCAAATTCCATAGAGCTTTATTACCAAAAACCAAATGGTTTTTGCATTTGCTTTCTTTTATTTCACTTTATTTGCGCATGATTTTTTATTAACTTAAAGTCATCATAATTATAAAATGACTAAAGTTTCCTTTATAATGTATTTCAATCTTTTCAGACCGTTCTTATGACTTAGTGGACTCGGCCGCCGCTCTGGAGATCTGTTCGCCCAAGGCCAAGAGACAACGTTTACAATCGAGTGCACATCTAAGCACGAATTTGGATGACTCCATATCCCGCAATTATTGTTCCCAGCCGATGCCCACATTGCGCAGCGACAGTGATTGTGGCATTAACCAGGAGGATGGAGATAGGCAGGCTCTTGTGCAGGAAGCGCGTCTAACTTATTGCTTCTCACAGCCGGCGATGCTCGATGATTTGCTGCTGGCCACGCAAATGAATCAAACACAGAGTGCATCACAGAATTATTTCCAGCGTTTGGTGCGACGCATGACACGATTCTTTGTGACAACGCGCTGGGATGACACCATCAAGCGTTTGGTGGGCACAATCGAAAGATTGGGCGGTTACACCTGCAAGGTCAGCGAGGATGGCGTCGTCACCGTGTCCACCATTGATAGACGTAAGCTGCGTCTAGTTTTCAAAGCACACATCATTGAAATGGATGGCAAAATACTTGTCGACTTCCGGTTGTCCAAGGGATGTGGTCTGGAGTTCAAGCGACGATTCATCAAGATCAAACACGCTCTCGAGGATATTGTATTAAAGGGTCCAACAACTTGGCCAATTGCTATTGCTACCAATTCGGTGCCTTAGTTTTAAGTCTACACTTAAGTTTTACTTTTACGAATTTTCACCTTTTTAATATCTGTTTAACTCTCATTAAACAACAATTTCTTAGCTTTTTTATTGTGCTAAATTGTTTGTGATCAACGCACTTTATTTTATAACTATGAACTAACTTCACATCATCATAGTTTAAGTACAATGAACTTTTAATTTTGTTAAATGTTTACAATAAGTAGTTTAGTTAGCTGAACGTTATTAAACAATAAATCAACATCGATTTTGATTATATTTATACGCAATGTTCTTTTAATTAACTCGAGAAATATTGAAACTCGGAGATAACTAAAAGAAATCCTACAAAATGACTTTCAACCAATTCATGTCAGTATGCGTGGTTTTTTGAAAGAGGGAATCCTTGAACTTTTTAAAGAATAGAAGGTACTCCTTAGCCATCTGTATATGGTTTCCTTTTACATTATATACAGACTTTAAATATATTTATATGAAAAGCAAATCAAGTTTATTTTCTTGGGAATTCCTTATATCCCATCCCCAAACTACTTAAAATATTCCATATTTTGAACCAATCCTTCAGATAGCTCCGTTTCCTAGAGGACTTTCTTTCCATAATCTTGGGTCAACTCATTCTTGTAACAAATTCAAATTCATTCACTCATGAAGGAACAAAACCACTTTAGAAATATTTTCAACCATATTTATTGGACATCTAGTAACACTTTCAATAAGAGTATAATGGATTCGTCTTTATTGTTTTGCTTGTGAACAATTTATACTCGCACTACCTCATCGAGTTGAACAATTTGATGTTTAGAACAAATATTATATATCTTTATTTAGGGAGTAACAGGTGAATCCACACCATATTATGGTTTTTTTTTATTGATATTTGTGCCTCTACATCTGACAGAGATACGTTTTGTAGAGTGTAGCATACATAATATATACGTTTTTGCAAACAATGAGAGTGGATCATACTAATCGTAACGTTAATAATAATGTCTAATAACGAAGCAAAGTGTGGGTAGAATAGATCTATAGATCGGTAGATCAGTTGCTTTGTGCGCCAGTCACAAACCCAAAAGGTTGATGAGAACGTACACCAAATGCGACACCTGTTGTTGGTATTCTTGAACTTTGTTTTCTATCTTTTGGATGAGGTGTGAAAAGTGCTTGGTGTGTGTTTGGAATTTAGAAGTGGCAACGTTTACTGTGGTTTCCTGAAGCTCTTGCCGGCGAACTTGACTCCCGCACCAATCTCCTCCTCAATGCGCAGAATCTGGTTGTATTTGGCCAGACGCTCCGAGCGGCAGGGAGCGCCAGTCTTGATCTGACCGGTGGAGAGACCAACGACAAGGTCACCAATGAAGGAATCCTCGGTTTCACCGGAACGGTGAGAGACCATGGTGCCCCAGCCGTTCTTCTTGGCCAAGAGATGGGCCTGAATGGACTCTGTGACTGTACCAATTTGGTTGACCTTCAGCAAGAGGCAGTTGCAAGCGCCCTTCTCCACAGCGGTGGCAATACGCTTGGGGTTGGTTACTGTCAGATCATCACCGACAATTTGGATCTTGGTGTTGGAGGTCAAGTTGGTCCAGGCATCCCAATGATCCTGATCGAAGGGATCCTCGATGGAGACAATGGGGAAGTCCTTGATGAACTCCTGATACAAGTTGGCCAACTTCTCAGGCGACAGCCATTGGGCCTTATCGCTCTGTGGGTTCTTGAAATCCAGATCGTACAGACCATCCCTGAAGAACTCAGAAGCGGCAACATCCATGCCGATTTCGATCTAGAAATGGAAGAGTAGTACAATGATAATAGAGTACAGCTTTTAAGGAATCAAGTAAAATCTTGTACCTTGCCGGTGTATCCAGCCTTGGCGATGGCATCGCTGATCAAGCAGAGAGCCTCCTTGTTGGACTGAATGTTGGGGGCGAAGCCACCCTCATCACCAACAGCGGTAGCATCCAGACCGAACTTGGCCTTGATGACGTTCTTCAGATGGTGGTACACCTCAGAGCCCATCTTCATGGCCTCGGTGAAGCTGGTGGCACCAGTTGGCAGGATCATGAACTCCTGCATGGCCAATTTGTTGCCGGCATGGCTACCACCGTTGATTACATTGAAAGCGGGCACGGGCAAGATGATTTCCTTGTTGCCAGCGAGATCAGCAATGTGTTTGTACAATGGGACATTCTTCTTGGCAGCTCCGGCCTTGGCAACAGCCAAAGACACACCCAGAATGGCGTTGGCACCGAACTTGCTCTTGTTCTCAGTACCATCGAGCTTGATCATGAAGTTATCAATGGCAGCCTGATCGGTCACACACAGATTGGCCTTGATCAGCTCGGGGCCAAGGGTGTCGTTAACATGGCCAACAGCCTTCAGCACGGACTTGCCGTGATAGTTGGCCTTGTCATTATCGCGCAGCTCCAAAGCCTCATGCACACCTGTCGACGCACCCGAGGGAACGGCAGCACGGAACAAACCCAAATCCGTGGTCAGATCGACCTCGACGGTGGGATTGCCACGAGAGTCGTAGATTTGACGTGCATGGATCGACTTGATGGTCATATTGTTTGTTTTAGTACTGTAAACCAAATGAGAAAATTTATAATCAATAAAAATGAGAAAACAAATTGTATAAAAAAATAATAATATCTAAACTTAGCTTAAGAAAAGTTTTAGGTACAACTTCTTGACTTTATGAAGACAATGTACCTAAATGTACCATAAATGAAGGAAATTTTTGTACAAGCCTTGGGTACAACTTTAAAACTTGGTACATTATAAAAGTCCGATATTTTATTTTGGTGTAGAATATTAGAATATTGCAATTTGGTACTAATCTTTCAAATTTAAATATTTACAGATAATTTAATCTATTTTGTTAAAACAAATGACTCTATAATTTATCTTGATTACCGATACTAGTTTGGTTTTGATTCTCCTTGGTTAAAAGAATTAATTTATTAACTGAATTTACCTCAACCCCCGCCCACTTTTGATTAATGAATGTATATAAATTGTGTACATATACAAACGTATATGTAAAAAAAATGTGTCAATTTAAAATTCCAAAATATCTAATATTAAAACAATTAGGTGTCTATTTCAAATAGACGGGAAGAGATTTCATCACATACTGCTTTGCCTGCAACCTCGGTTAATTTAATTTTGTTGAATTTGTTGCTCCAGTTAAATTAACAAAAATCTAAAATAAACTGCAGTAATTTGCAGTGAAAAAACATTTTGCCTTAGTCGAAGGCGGCGGGAGGGAGAAGCAAGAGTAGGAAGAGCAGTTGTACCATTTGTATGTATGACCTCTACGCAGCGCGGAAAGGTCATAGCAAAAGTAATGAGTACAATATGATGAAAATAAAATTAACTGCACTGCATAATTAATAAAAGTACTAAAAGCCCAATGAATATGAAATAGATTTTCTATTTATCCATATAAATCAATAGAAATGTTTAATTTGCCACATATAAAGCAGATATGTAAGTACCTATATATAGTATATATGTACATATAGTAATTTGTTAGATAATCGTGGATTTCGTTTAATCATTTAGTTCCTTATCAGCAACAATTAGCAGTTGAGTTTCAGATGTTATTATATTAATTATTTTAGCATAGGCTCACTCTCACTTTTATAATTATTAAATACATACCAAGAACTTTTAAATTTCAGAAATTTAAATCCAGACGAGAGCGACTTTTGCGAGCTTCCGGCTTGTCCGACTGATTTGCTACTAAAAGCGACGACTGTCGACCAGCTCGATGAGTACGCAAACTTTTTTCTTTCGCTTATTTTCTGCGCTGTCGGTACCGATGTATGCAACGTTGGGTACACTCGGAGAGCGCGCGATACAAATATGTGTGCCATTGTTGTTGTCGATTGTGGAACGTAAACAGTTGCGATGAGAGTATGCGTCCTCCAGGTACGCTTTTGTTAGGCGTAGGCTGTTTGAAACTCACTGTCTGTCAGCCGGCTTCTCAGCAGGGGTCTATATGTTGGATTGACCTTCGCACAAGGTTAGGCGGAATGGCATCCACATGTGATTCTCATTTATGGCAGAAACTTTAAATGAAATACTAATTAACATTTTTGCACCATTACAAGCTAAATATATTGCGTAGAAAAATTATTTGTATTAAAATATTTGCAATCATCGTTTACCATCTATCGATTGTCAACTTGGTGCACAACACTTTTGTGGGTTGAGTTGCACGAGAATAACATCGATATCGATAGGCTATCGAGAATCTAAACAGCACGCGGCCGGCATTGTTTTGTTTATATTAATTATGTCTACCACGATGAACATTGTTATGCCTGGCGAGCGAGTCACACATATCGAGGAAGTGGCCAAGGGCAAGCGTATCATATTGGGACCAGGACTACGAAGAGTCAACGACACAGTAGTGGCGAGCAAAGCAGGTCCACTGCGCCACAAGGAACCAAACACATTCTGGGTGGACAACTATCAGCGACGTTACGTACCAGCGAGGGGAGATCTAATCATTGGCATTGTAAAGGCCAAATCGGGCGATGTGTATCGTGTAGATATTGGCGCAGCTGACTCTGCATCTATTTCATATTTGGCTTTTGAGGCTGCTACCAAAAAGAATCGTCCAGATCTGAATCCAGGTGATCTACTTTACGCACGCGTTCTCAATGCCAGTCCAGACATTGAGCCCGAATTGGTGTGCGTAAACTCGAATGGAAAACGTGGAAAGCTTGGCTTATTGCAGGATGGCTTCTTCTTTAAGTGTAGTCTAAATCTGGGTCGACTTCTCTTGCGCGAGAATTGCCCAGCTTTGAAAGCACTCACAGAAAAGTTACCCTACGAAATTGCCGTCGGAGTTAATGGACGGATCTGGGTAAAGGCACATTCAACAAGTGAAACTGTCGGTCTGGCGAATGCCATCATGACACTGGAGCAGGCGGGTTACTCAGAGATAGATAAAATATGTGGCAACTTAAGCGATGTGCTGCAAGCATAATAAAAAACAACACTTTAAAGTTACTTACATTTGTAAATTGGCTCAAACTTATTTTCTTCTTATTGTATGAAATGTTGATTTATAAATTGTGACAGCTATGGGCAGCCTGAATTGATTACATTTAAAAGCTGGGAAGATCCAAAAATCTTGCCATGTCTGTCGATAACAAGAGTTTAAGGATGTCAGTGTATGGACAGAGCCTGTCACCTTCTACGCTTACATGTTAGAAATTAATCGAAAGCAGGTAGATTTGAATTATGTATGGTAATTAACTGTGAGCCACGGTTCAGGCTGTTAATATGCATTTATACAATAGTATAAGTGTGCATGAGTATATGTACTTATGTGTGTAAGTTATGCATTATCTTACTTTACTGTTTTATATATGTATCTTTGAGTCTCTTCGATAAGTCGTCTCCTCGCTGTCATTTTTCGTACTGCTCATCTCTTGCTTACGCTCTCTCGCTCTCGCTCTCACTTTACCATCTTGCACACTCACATATTTTAGGCAAACAGCTGATTAGTGTTATCAAGCACAGATGCAAAAAGGTCGCTGCGACTACTGAGTTAGTCGGCTGTGTTACGGCAAAGTACAAAGTTCCAACTATGTCATTTTTAGAGTTTCTACTAATTCTTCTTGTGCTATATTATATAGTCTATGTGGTTTTGTGGATTGTGCTCGACTGCAATGTGGCGTTGTGGTATAAATCTCGTTTCGGTGTCTCGCTGTCCACAATGCGTGGACAGGTGGTTTGGATAACAGGTGCATCGAGTGGCATTGGACGTGCCTTGGCCGTTAGTCTAGCCAGGCATGGAGTGCGACTCGTGTTGAGTGGAAGGCGGGTGAATCTGTTGGAAGAGGTACAAGCTGAGTGCTTGGAAGTGGCGCATGGATTGCTTGCAACGAAGGATGTTTTGGTGTTGCCAATGGACATGTTGGAGCTGGACAAGCATCAATCCTGCCTCTTCACAGTGCTCAATCACTTCGATCGCCTCGATGTGTTGGTTAACAACGCCGGCAGGTCACAGCGTGCCAACTGGACGGAGATCGAGATCCAAGTTGATCGTGATCTCTTCGAGCTGGACGTGTTCTCTGTGGTGCATCTGTCGCGTCTTGTAGTCCGCTACTTTCTGGAACAGAATGGCGGACGAGGACACATTGCTGCCACCTCAAGCATAGCCGGCTTCAGTCCAGTTCCATTCTCGGCCACATATTGTGCCGCCAAGCACGCCTTGAATGCCTATCTAATGGCTCTCAAGGCGGAGATCCGCAAAATGGATGTGACAATCTTTGCTCCCGGTCCCATCGCCACGGATTTCCTAATGGAGGCATTTACGGGATCACAGGGAGGCAAAGTCGGACAAAGCACGGCAAATCAGAAGCGCCTAACGGCGGAGAGATGTGGACAGCTTTTTGCCGTTGCCTTAGCCAACAAAATGGATCTCACGTGGTGTGGACTGTTTCCAGTCAATCTGATGGCCTATTGTGCCCGAAATGCCACGCTTACTAAAGTCCTTGGCCAGTTCATGACGGAGAAAACATTGAACAAAATTCGCGAGGGAAAACTGTAGAAACACACATAGTTCTTACTTTGTACCTCGTACCATTTTCATATACAAGTTTGTACCATTTTCAAGGAGTAATAAGTGTA
Source organism: Drosophila putrida (assembly GCA_037043535.1). Taxonomy (NCBI): domain Eukaryota; kingdom Metazoa; phylum Arthropoda; class Insecta; order Diptera; family Drosophilidae; genus Drosophila; species Drosophila putrida. The sequence continues at coordinate 183,136 of JBAMBI010000169.1, read as the reverse complement.
CCACATTTACTAACAAAAGTACAATTTTTTATAGAAGTATACAATTTTAGGTACAAATGGTACGATTGTCAAATCTAATTTATTCATTTCAAAATAAAAGAATTTTTAATAAAAAATAACCTTTTAAAGGTGTACAAAATGTACAATACAAATTCCATCATTTTAAACCCTCCTGTTCCGCATCCCACATATACAATTTCTACGGTAATGCTCAATATAAATATCTTGGCTAGTGTATAATTAAAGTTGAAGAATTTTTATTAACTAATTAACTTAAAAGGTTACAATTCACGCTTTAACTAGTTCCGCTTTGACATGAGCTGAGACTTTAACGCGTTTTCTTTTTGCCTTGACGATTGGAGTCTGTTGTATGCCATGAAGTTGTGGGGTTTGTTTTTGCTTCTTGCTTTTCTTGCAGGAGAGAGGATTTGGATTCTTTGGTCCTTTTGCCTGTTTCTTGGGTGCAGGCGCTTCAGATGGCTTGATGCCTTGTTTCTCTTTCATATAAGCAATTTTATCCACCTGCTTGCCGAGCATGAGGTTTTTCGCCCGTTTTTGTACCATTTTCTTCGATGCTGCTGAGGGAGCTTCCAGAACAGGCGTCGCCTTGTGCAGATAAAGCAGACAACGGCCAGGAATCTTGCGTAGACTTGCTTGCAACAGGCGATCTTGTGAAGCCACTATGTAGCGATTGTCCTTTGTCTGCAAATAGTATTATATTAATTGTAGCGTAAGATCACTTTGTTCAATGAAGGACAGCTTTTTAGACTTACCATCGATTTAATGCATTCCGCTGCCGCGACGGGTTTCCCCTCGTGTCCACATTTATGCACGTGGAATTGTTTCACAATTGTTGTGGCCCCCGTCAAAGGTGCTCCTAATGCCTCAGCCTCCAATATAATGCATTGTGTCGTTAGCAGCTTTACATTGCACTGAAAATATTTCCTTATTTGTTCCTCAATGCCAATTTTTTGCTGCAAACGAAAATAATATAAAGTTACTCACAATTTCATAAGTTTATTTTCGTACACACCTGTAGCGCCGCTTGGCAAAAGGTAGCATCAATGAGCACTTGGTAAGGCTCCCGATAATCAAAGTTATTGGCATAATACACTAGCGTCTTGTGCGACTTTTTAAAGCGTGAGATTTTCATTGTAGAGTTAAATTAAATCGTTAAGAATAATAATAATAACAAAAGTGTGTGTAGTATGCAATGCACGTTACGGCGAGGAGGCCGACTTCACAGGGTGATTTTAGCATGTCTGACGGACAGAGCTGTGAGTTCGCTGTTAAATAACAGCTGGTAAAAAACATCACAGGGTGACTCTTGTTTTTTTTAGCGAAACTATAAATTTAAACGAATTTTCTGTGGATTTTTCTAAGCTCAAGTAGAAAGCTGTGAACAAGACTTGGCCCTCAGTGTATCTCGAAAATAGAGACATGTTTTAAAAGAAGCGGCTTAATTTAGTACAATTTCAGACAAACTTATTTTGTTAATAAAAAATCGTTTTCTTTGTTAAAAAATTAATTTTAGTTTTTGCAATTTGGTTTGTTTTGCTAGCGCCAACGGCCATGTTAACAACTTCAAGGCGCCACCTGTACCAATAGCTCTGGCGGTACTGCCAACTCATAGTTATTGTTGCTGTTTTACAGCACTAGGTCTATTTAATTTTTCAATATTGGCGCTAAGAAATTCGTGTGTGTGTTTTCAACCACCTCACAAGTTTTCACCCTCTGTGCTAGTATGCATTGTGCCTGCTGTTTTGTATTCCCTTTTGCCAATAGTTTAGTTTTATTTTCATTGAATCTGCAGTCGCATTGAACACTTCAACTGCGTAGTATTATAAGGTGAGTTATCTTATCTTTTTTGTGAGAGGACTTTTCTGAATTTGTTAAATCAATCGTCTGTGGACTGCTTTAGTTTCGATAGAGGTCATCACCCTTGCAGTTTCAACTTTCGTTTACTCGACAATAATAGACAAATCCAAATACACAAGTATTTGTATATGTGCATTTTAATGTAACGTATATGTACATTTGTATTTATACAATTGCCTACTGTTGCATTTACATTTGGTTTCTGTTCGTTCGTTTCTATTGTTGTTATATTTCAGGGTGCAGTTTTTTATGGCTTGGTCGATTATATGTACATACCTCTGATTCGTCCCTCTTCCCGTCGTCAGCAACACTATCGCCTGTGAGCGAGCAAATTCAATATACATATGGGATTTTGCCAGTTGTAGTCAGCTTAACGCTTATCATACTGATTAGCCCGTTGTCGGCGGTCTCTATTAGTAATTTTCCCAGTTCTCCAATATTGGTCAAGTTGAAGTCAGAGCTGCGCTTCCAGATAAAGACAAGCTGCGCACTTGTTCTTATTCCTTGAAGGTTGCATCTCGAACGTCGCTGAAGTACAGAATCTCTGATAGTCTCTATGTATATTCGCTTATTTCACTTTTTCCTTTTGCCTCTCTTATGAGACATATTCCACTCCAAAGTATAGCTCTTCTTATGGCAATTGTTGCTTATCCAACCGACCGCGGGATGCACGTGGTTTGCATAACGAATTAATGAAAACTTACGTCAAAACTGTCATGATTTCCGGTGCGACGCGGCTAACGAATTGGCGAATTGTTGAATTGAAACTTTATCAAAGGGCTAGTGAAATTCACACAGGTCACTTAAAAAACTTTTAGCGAACTCTCTATTAAAAGGTTCCCAGTAATTTTTCATAATTTACGTAAATGACACTCCTACTCCGAGAGTTTTATACCTGCAACTGATTAAAATTTTACTCATAAGCTTGTCAGTCAATTGGGCTCATCAGGCACTCCTAGCAGGCACAGTTCATAGTCCGACCGTGTTCCCAAGTATTCGACTGATATTCATTCATAAGAGAACGATTTTAGTACTATTATTGCATTATGCATGCCAATTAATTTACTTGGAAACATATGTTCCAGTTGTCGGCCAAAAGATATGCATTCGTTAACTTAAAATGCTTTGTTGTTGCTTACGGCCTTATTAGAAAACAGTTTGCGTACTTGCTTGTGTAATCCGATTTTTTTGTTGCAATCTTAAGGACAAATGAAATAATGTAAGTTCGCTTTAGATATTTTATTTGATTCACATTATATCTGACAGCTCTGACTAAAGCGAGTAAGTACTGAAAGGTATTGTCTGGAGAGTATACCCAAGTCGTTGAATTTTGTTTATATTAATAAGGTTGAAATACATTCTCCACTGTTGTTCACGATTACTGCGTCATTTTCTAAGTAGTCGAACGATTTTCTGATTATGACTTCGCTGGGTAAATAACCACAAATAACTGCTATTAAAATAGTAATGCGAATTTTTAGGTGATATAATTATATCCGCTTATGGTTGCACTGCATTGGCCAAATAATTTCATTTTAGCCACAATATTATCTAAGTTTTAATCTAATTTCATTGGGGGGTAGACAGTCCCTACGGATAAATATATAAAATGCAGGTGCGTTGAATTAACACTTTAAGTAACAGGTTGACAAAACGGAACGAGTTTGACAAGGCTTAAACCAAAACCTTATTTAAGTCCCAGCAATATATTTTAAATGGGTGTCAAAATATATTTTTAAAAAATACATTAATTTTATTTTGATCTCTTTACTTAGAAGTTTCATATCTCAAAAATGGCATTTTGAGAACAACTCATTTATTGCAGAAAAAATATATTATAAATATCGTCTCTTAACAGTATTATATATTAATACAAAACAAATTTTCTGCGTCATTATTTCAACAATCGTGTTTTGTGATGAGTTATGACAGCCGGTAAACGTAATGTTCTCATAATGTTTGCCACTTTTTAAAAACTTTGATCAAAAATTTTTTTTTTTGAATCAAAATTCCCATATTCCCATTCTCTCCAATGTGTTCTTTCTACCTCACTAAAATCTAGTCTTTAACTAAAATAAATACGATGAGTAAGATTACAGTCATACTGTAAAATTACAAAGTTAAAATAAATCTCACACCTTCAGGGAAAATCTTCAGGTGAACGCTAAGAATTGAAGAAATTACGTTAATTGTACGCCCACAGCAAGATATGGAAAAACACAATAGCGAATTACCCCAGACTTCCATTGCGTATGCATTTAAGTATCTATGCTTGTACTTAGCTATGAATACATATGTATGTATGTACAGGTATGAATAATTAAGTACCCCTCTTTTCAATGACCATATAGCACTTGTATAATTATGCATACGCATAATGTTTAAACACAATAGCCGGCAACATAAAAAGGGGAAAATTAATTTAAAATAACGTAATGTGAGTAACGTAACGTAAAACTTTACAAGAGCCCTGAGTGAGAGACAATAAGCAAGAGAGCGAGTGAAGTGAAGCAGAGCGACAGCAAAAGCCAACGATCGTCGTCGTCGCACAGTGGGTATTTATTTTTATTAGATCTGCACACATTTTAATTGGAATACTTTTCGCAAATCACCAAATTAAAAACTTATAAAGTTAATGAGGGTATTTATTTTTTTTAAGTCTATTTTATATATTTTATTAGCATTCTAATGATGACAATTAACCAAGTTACATTAAATTATCATAATGCAATGTAGTGTTTAGTCTATGTGCATAAAATTCTTTTACGTAATTAATTAATTATGAGTTTCACTCCACTGTGTGCCGGCACAGCTGAGCGAGCATCTGGCTTTGACTTAGCGGACAGTGCTATAATAATAAGCCGTTGAGAGTGAGTTCTTTAGTTCAGCGGCAGCAAGCGGCGCAAATGGAACGCGCACCGGCACCGGCATCGAAATAGAAACGAGGAACTGAAGACGCGTCAAAGTGAAAAGCAAAGAAGTAAATAATATACAGTGAATAGCAAACGAAATACGACGACGCACAATTAAAATTAATTACGCGCTGTCGATCTGCATAAGTTCAATGAAGAAAGAGTCATAAAACGTAGAAAGCGACAGCAACTGCACTTGAACGCACACACATTGACATAAGTACATGTGTATATTGAAGTTTTAGTTCAATGTGAAGTATCAAAATAAAGTGCTCATGTGCTTTGTTGAAAATGTGTATATTTGTGCATACACCAATTTGCCTAAATTCGTGTGCAACGGAAGTTGCAAACAATAGAATTACCTATCAAAATTATAAAATCCTTACCTAGTTCAACAAAAAATAATTATTCAAAAAATACGATCGCGTGTTTAGAGTGATAACACTCAATGTTTATGTAAATAATTTTGTAATTTGTGCTATACATACATTCTTTTATATGTGTATATGCATGTATATACGGATTTTAAAATGTATATATACATGCATATATACATTCAGATGTAACTTGGTTCATTCATGAACTACGTTCTATGATGTTGTTATTTTTCTGATTGTAAACTTTGGCATTACCATCGTTTTAGTTCACGTGCGCGCACGATTTTGCGACTCAATAAGTGTGTCACAACAACAACAACAACAACAACAACAACAACAACAACACAACCACAACAAAAGCAAAGACAAGAACTGCACCCAAAAAAAACAACAAAAAAATAGAAAGAAATAGCAGCAAGCCAAATAAAGGTGAGTAACAGAGTCGACGACACCGTTACCGTAACGTAACAGCATTGACACTGACTCTCGCATGCAGTTCACGTGCAAGTGTGAGAGACCGAGTAAAGAGAGAGACAGAGAGTAGTTGTTTTTGGGTGGGTGGGCGATTTTTACGTACGTTATGCGAAGACAGAAGACAAAAGGGAATGCATGCAATAGACGCTGCGCATTTCATTTCTGGTTAAATATTGTTGTTGTTGTTATTGTATAAATCTTTAGTTTCTCCTGCTGTTTATCATCGGGTTCAGTTCTTGCGCAGCTTCTTCGGAAGAATCCAAAAGTAGGGCAGTAGCGTCTCCGCCTATTTATCTATTTGTCTCTCAGTCTGTTTGGCTTTTTGATTATGCGATGTGGCATTTCCAGTTTTCAGTACACTCTTTCCCCGCAAGCCCTTTTCTTTTATTCTATCTTTTCATTAACTTAAAGAACCAAAAGATCTGCTTTTGTTTGGAAGGTTGAGAAAAGCTAAATCTTTTTTTCAGTTTAATAACATCTTTCATAAATTTTTCGAAGGTATATAAAAATTGAAAAGTCAAACGAATAGTTATTTTTTTTAACATCTTGTTGTAATAGAACAATCTAGCAGAACTTCCAAGGCTGTCTCTAAATGGTTTACATTCAGAAATGACTATGGCTATATAAAAATTGAGTATATAAAAATTGAAAAGTCAAACGAATAGTTATTTTTTTTAACATCTTGTTGTAATAGAACAATCTAACAGTACTTCCAAGGCTGTCTCTAAAATGGTTTACATTCAGCGAAGACTATGGCTTTAAGAAATTCTTAATTCCTTCTTCATCGATTAAATTCATATGTTAAATCAAATCAAATTGGTTGTCAAAAATTATGAGTAATTGATATTAAGTGGATAAATTTACATTAAGTTCTAAAGTTAAAAAACGGGTACAAAGGCCAAACACTTTTGGAAAAAGCTAGATTTGACGGAAGAATATCTGCTTTATCAACTCTTTAACACTCTTCATGCATACATACAAAAATATAATAATGTATTAATTGTGTTCATGGAAATTCAAGATAAATCATTGGATAACAAATAATATTTTTTTTTTCGAATCTGCAATAGTTTCCCATAATAAATACAATATTTTATTGGATCTTATTATTGTATATACTCCAAATATTTGCAATTTATATAATAAAAATAATTTAAAGTAATTTCCATTTTTTTTTTAATAAAATAAAGTTATATTTAATAAATATTGAAAAAGTTACAAAATAAGAGATATTCCGTGACTTTTAAAAATCTCTTTAAATTTTTGAAAATAAAACTTGAACTTTTGAACCACTAGGCGCCTTAATCAAATTTAAAGTTGTTCTTGATCTATGGTTGAATACCCTTTAGCTGTTTTACTTCCTCCTCAAAACTACTTATATCTTAAGCGCGAATATAACTTAATTTAAGGTATAAGTATTTGCATAAAAATGTTAATCATTTTCTTGCGTTTTACTTAAATGTCGAACCTGAAATGTGTATACATATATCTATGGTATGTAAATTTGTGAAAATTTAAGTATGTTTAAGTAAATAAATAAGTATAAGTATACACATGTGCATAATTCTCCCATGACCCTGTCCCTGATCTCCACACAAAGCAAGCGCTCATATTCAGTATTTCAGATTTCTAAACCGATCGTCAAACAAGTGCAACCTTGTAGATGGCACTTTTCTTTATCGCGAATGTGATTCTAAGGGTCGACTCGAATATATGTATATAATGTTTCTCATGTTAAGCTAAGTTGGTACTTATTTTGTGAATTGTTTTTTTGCTGAGAATTGCTAGTACTCAGTACTGAGTACCCCCAATCTTTAATTTCAATTAGGATTTTTTTTTCTTCTCAATTTTTTAGTGCTCACGCTTGCGTCTTTACAAATGACTGAATCGTGACTGTAATGAAAATTGAAATTGACTGCGAAGTTTGCTTGCACTATTCTGTATCTGTATCCATTCATTCTGAGTTTATTAAAATCTTACTTTTTTGCATAAATTATACACTGCCAAGATTCCCTTTAAGAAATGTAGAATAGTCAACTTTTTATGCGTATTCTCCGATATTTTAGAATGTTTTCCCATAGAAATGAAGTCTCCCAGTTTATAAGTTAATTCAACTTTTTCAAGCAAAGAAAATTATGTATGTGCATATTTTATTTGATTAAGTAATAGAAGTAATACTTAAAAACTTATGACATTTAATTGTTATTGCATCGAATTCAATTAATTGTTTTATAATAATGCACGTTGATTTAATTATAGAGTGGCTGCAAGTGCTAATTGGAGGCGTTACCCAAATCTATTATATTCACTCAACTCAAATCGTCTCTCATTACTCACATTCAAATTCTAGCTGCGATTTTGTTAAATATTTGCCAATTCGCATATGTAAATTGTTTGGACAGTTATGGTTAACAGTTATATTAAGAAAGTTAAATATTAATCCGGATTATTTGAAACGTAAACTAACTTTCTTGGAACATACACTTCTGGAATCTTTCTAGCAATTAGTTTTAATCTTCCTAAAAGAAAAACAACTCAGAAAAGTGTGAGTAAATAATAGTTTGACGTAAAATTGACTTCAATATTATTATTTACTATTATTGCCTTAGGTCAGTTAAATATTTATTGACTTGTTTTTGCTAAGAATTAATTCTCGGATTAGCAAGTTTTCGAGACATTAGTTTTTGTAGGTGTAAATTGTAGTGTAGTAAATTGATGAAGTAATTTCAATTTTGCGTACATTTTGGGTGCAATTCGACAAAATTTTCGTTAATTGAATCAATTCGTTGAACCAATCAATTGAACTTCTAATTCTCGAGTGGAAGGTCGTGCGTCTGTTCTCCTGGTACTTATGTACTTAAGTATACAATTTGCTTATGTATAGTATGTACAAAGATAGATTTATATAAGACTTTCAAAAGTCAACACTTGAACTTGTCGAGCTTAGAATTTGTTGATTCTTTTTTTATTTATTGGCTGGCTCTTGAAACATGTTCTTTCATGTTCATACACTGAAAAATAAAAAGTGAGACAAGTGTTTTTCACCCTTAGGGGCGAAAGTATTTAAAATGTGGAATGTGCAATAAAAATGCATTTGTTATTAGTTACTTAATCTGTCAGTCAGTGTGTCAAACTGTCATTCAATGTTTTTATAGAGATGCAAAGTTAATTACGCCACTTAATGAATTCATGTGAGAGCAAAATAAACCCAGATGACTCATTTATTTTTAGAATATTTCTGCTGGTTTTGTTTATATATATAATTAATATTGATTTGTTAATATTCAATTGCAGAAAGAAGCCGTAAACATATTAAAAGATACACTTGAAAAATGACAGTCTTGCCAGATATTAAAGCCACAGATGCCACCTGTTGTGTGGGTGGCGGCGATACCAGCAGCAACAGTGGGGCAAGCACAAGTGGCAGCCACCACAAGGAACATCATCATCATCATGCAGGACATAATCGAGTCGATTGTCTGGGCATCAATTGCTGCACAACAGCTGCCAGCTCCGAGTTGTCAATAGATGAGAAATCATCATCAACTCTGTCAGATGCCAAAGTCAATAACAATCTCAATGAATATCGCACATACAATTACCACGAGGCTGTGGCACATGCTAATTTCGCTCAGTGTGAAAATGTTGACATTGAATTCAGCAATGTTCGATATGCAGTGCGCAAGTTTTCCTTTGCAGACCGAAAGTTTGGTGAGTCTATATAGTAATACTTCCAAGAAGTCTAAACTGACCAACGATGTCTTATTGCAGTTACTAAGGAAATTCTGCATGGTCTTAACGGTAACTTTCGATCCGGCGAACTTACAGCTATAATGGGTCCCTCAGGAGCGGGCAAGAGCACATTGTTGAATGTCATGTCAGGATTCTGGTAAGTTTGAAAAAATCTTTACAATAACTTATATATTTAAACAAATATATAGCCTCGAACTATATCCCCATTTGATTACTCAATATTTATAAAATGATGTAAAGATATAATATAGTTAAAAAATGATTCTATTATAAAGACTATAGATTATGATTACATAAAGTGAGCCATGTATTTTTTACGCTAGATTAATAAACTGATTAGATTGTTAGAAATATAAGACATCAGATTGACCAAAAGGTCAATTTAATTTGCTAATTTTTTTCACTTTCGTCATTTTTCAATAATAAACTCAGAAGCTATTTTTTCTTTCCATTAGTTGACTTATATAACTGAAAATTTAGATTCAAGCGGAGTGTGACTGTTTATTTAAATTTCTCTTGAATTTGGTTAAGTGCACGCAAAGTTTCACTTTAATGTGGAATTGCAATTTTCTACAGATCATACGATATAGCAGAGGCTATGTCCGGCTTACATACTTACATGTTCAAATATCTGAACATAAGAACAGAGAAGCAGCTTTCATTACATAAGTAGAACTTAAGGCGATAACAAATCCGCCTGAGTCATAATGGCTGGTGACGAACATTTGTCAATTTCAATGCAATTGAAATGCAATTTTATTAGTTGCAGTCGAGACGAAATCGAATGAAAAGCTAGAATTGAATAATCGAAAGCCAATTGAAAGCTAGCTGTTAACAGCAGAAATATAATCTATGTCGGAACTGTCAGTGAAAACACTAATGTTATCACAGATGCATTTGCGTGTGTAGACAACAACAACAACAACAACAACAGCTGTGAGAATTGAGATTGAAAGACCCTGGCAAAGTCCACGAGCCTTAGTTTAAGCTCATTACAAAGCACAAATAATCTTATGGAATAGGAATAGTGCCTTGTTCCTGATCATGATGGTGTAGTAAATGCTGTAATATACAATTGATAACTATGAATACAGAATACAGTTACGTAATTGATTAAAAGTTATTGTTGTTGATATTTTCCAATTTTTCAATTACAATGCATATTTGAACAGTGAAACAGAATAAGTTATACAGAAAAATAAAACACCTTTCGAGGTACGTCACCAACACGAGTAAATGATCTTTTTAAGGTAGTTGTTTTGTTAAATCTACAACAGGAACAGCATATCCGTGTTCAGAGAATTCGTTTATCATGATTATCTAATTTATTAATGACATATTTGGTATTAAGAAAAGGTCTAATGTATGTCTAATGTAATGTATGAAGCCTTCTATATATTCGAGTCATAAGAGATTTATTTTATTTCAAATTTATTGTGCTTGTTTGTTATTGATTAACAGCATCATTTAAAGGGTATTTGCTGATCGATGTTTTAAGAATATGTCTGAAAGTATTACAGCCTTACGCTGCTGTTCGATCTCTGTGAACTATAGTTCACAAATTGTTACACATGTCGCTGCTTTTTTTTGCTTATCGGTCATTACACTACGAACTTGAAACACATACGCGTGCTCAGATTCAGATTCTGATTGAGATTGAGGCGCAGACTTACAACATGTAACCCGCAACAATTGTAGTTGACTTTGTTTGTGTTTATTTTCATATTTACATGTGTTGCTTTGTTTGTTTTTTATTTTCTTACTTATAGCGCCTCTGGAGTCACTGGCAGCATTCGCGTCAATGGCAAACCCATGGCCACAAGCTCGGACCGATTTCGTCGACTCTCGTGCTACATTCATCAGGATGATCTATTGCGTCCCCAGCTGATGGTTGGCGAGATAATGCTGATGGCGGCCCATTTAAAGCTCGGCTTCAAAGTGACCAAAACCTACAAGCTAAATTTGGTATGTTTAACTAAAATATAGTATATAGTATATGTTTGTGTTTGTTTATTTATAAAATGTTTGCATAATACGTGATCTAATTAATTTGCTTGCTGTCTACTTGGCGTAGATCAAACACATCTTATCGCTGTTGGGTCTGGAGCATCGCTACAATGTCCACACAGGCAAACTATCGGGTGGACAGAAGAAGCGACTCGCCATTGCCCTGGAGCTGATAAGCAATCCTCCGGTCCTCTATCTGGATGAGCCAACGACGTGAGTATAAAGAACCTTCTTTCAATTCTATGAATACATTTCCAGTCTAGTGATAACTTAATAAATGCTTTGCTGCAATTGCCCTAAAGATCATCGATCTGTTGAGCAATTGGCAATTGCAGTGCGAATTCGAATCAAAATGTTGGCGAATTTATTCTTAAGCGAAAGTCAAAGTTATTAAACGCTGAATTATATATGTAATATTAAAAGTATTTTGAATAATCTGATTCAAAAATGGTAAAGAACAATGTTATAATTAAATCTATTAAGTTGCAAAAAGAGTCTGAAATCTACTTATAAGGTTTTTTATTTACATTTATTTAAATTTTTTAATTCTTTTAATTTAATTCTGCTATATTATTTGTCATGCTGCTCATTCTGATCTAATTTACTCTTTTAGTATCTTAGCTGTTTAATTTTCAGCTTACTGACCTATTATATATAAAAGAAAAACAACAGAGCTTAATTTGTTCAGGCAGAACATTTTTGTCATGAGCTTTAGACAATTGTTAATGGGGGGAATTTGCCACCTTGGCTTCTTTTTAGCCATTACAAATAATGACTTGCAATTTAGAGTCTAATGACCTGTTCTAGACAAACTAAATTTATTAACTTTGAAATTGTAAGAGTCTAGACAAGAGTGCTTTCTATTTGACTTGAATAACCAAATGTAAAGATAATTGTGTTCTTTTATGTTCCCTTTTTGTTTTGAGTGTATAAAAGACAATACTCTATGTACACATAGTATATTTTCTCAAACAATCATTATGTGTAATGATCGCACAGAGGCTTAACTTCAGATTCAAGTCTCCGAAACAAATTACCATTAACATTTTTCATTGTCTGTTAGATTACGATCGGATTATAAAGCTATTTCAGGAGCTTGTGTGGAGCGGAACATGGATAGCGTATGACAGAGCAGAGTACAGGTTAAAACAGGGGTTAAAAGAGTAAAGGGTAACTTTTTAATGAGGGTACTTCGTAAAAAAGAACAGGGTATCTTATGGATAATACACACTTTATTTCTGAATTTTGTTTTTAATCTTCTTCTCCAATTTAAACAATTAATGGGGATACTGAGCAGGTAATTCTAATCAAGAAACCTGATCAAATCAATCAAATGCAACATTTTTTGTATCGGTGACACAAAAAATGTGTTATACTAATTTCTTTCCATGATCAGAGGTAAAGAGGTATCATAAACAGGGTATTTTGTCAGTCAACTGATACTGATTTCTGATCCATCACAAGTAAAGCAGAGATAACTGATTGAACTACCTGCCAATTGCTCGTAATGCAAAAACAGACCGATTAAAATGACAGTTTATTAGGCAGTCTATGCTAAGTAGGAATTTCAAATGGTCGATACTTAAGATCAGACGAGATTTGCTATGCGGAAATAATATTTTGTGATTGACATTACGTTGGCAACTACAAGTTATGCTAACACTGATTAGGAGTAAATGTGCAGTGATTAGTGCAGTGACACGTGTAAAGAGCATATTTTTATTATCATTAATCCAATCACATTATATGTAATCATTTCAGTGGCCTTGATAGCTCCTCGTGTAGTTCATGTGTTGCGCTTCTGAAGAGACTTGCTTCCCAGGGACACACAATCGTATGCACTATACATCAGCCAAGTGCCCTTATCTTTGAGATGTTTGACAAGTTATATACGGTAGTCGATGGGCATTGCATGTATCAGGGCAGGGTCAAGGAGCTGGTGCCATTCTTAGCCGACCAGCAGCTAGTTTGTCCCAGTTATCACAACCCAGCAGATTACTGTAAGTATCTTTGTATCTTTCTGTATCTATAAGTAGGTTGTGTAACAAGCTGTGTATCTTTGTCTATGACTAGTGCTGGAGGTGGCCGTTGGAGAGCATGATCGTGATATTAATGATCTGATAGCAGCTGCAAATAAGAAGTATTACGAGGATGCCGATCGTTATAGATACATGAGAAGTAACGATATGTCGCACATCATAACCACGATAAAAGGTAAGGGATATTATTAAATGAAAATGGTAACGAAAAGTTCATTTCTTCATTCTGCTTAAAGAATAGAGAAGCAGGAAATGGGGTAGAAAAATAATAGCAAGTGAGACAAACTGAGAAAGATATACCATTTGTGGTTTCTGGTAATGGGATACAAGGTAACAGAAGTGTAATTTTTCAAATCTGCTTAATGGAAACTGAAAATTATATCAAAGCAGAAATGCGGTTACTTGGTTTCTTTTTAAGGGGAAAATTATGTTTCTTATTTCTGCTTAACGAAAGTTTCTTGATTTGAAGTATTACATCATATTCCGAGAGCAAATCTTACGTCATTCACAAATGTGAATTGTAGAGTACTTGTACTCAAACATATATTCGTAGTTTCATGGTTATAAACACTTACATACTCCTACATAAGTTAATTTGCATTTTGCAACATTTCAGAGAACATTGGAGGCAAGAAGTTGAGCAGCTCGAATCAAGAGCTGTCCTCAGTTGCTCTAACACAATTCTCGGGTTTTGAATTTATGAAGTCGGGCTATCAGGAGCTGCCGCTAAAGGAGATGAATGTGTCGGTTGATGAAGCGACACTGGAAGAAGACACTCTTGCCAATGAGAAAGCCACAGAGCTTGCCAATCAGATGGAACTAAAGCCACCACTGGAAGTCATCGATTCAGCCTCGTTCCTCATGCAATATTTACTTTTGATGCAACGTATTTTGATCTGCGCCAGACGCAACTATGTGAGTAAGATGATGATAAGATGACGATGATATTTGTACATGTTCATGTTGTTGACAAGGTCATGCCGGTTTAGGGCAGTGCAACTCGCAAACTCAAAACTCGCAACTCAAAACTCGCAAACTCAAAGCTCACAGCTAGCAAGTTGACAACTTGACTTTGATTGCCAGTCAACATTGATTTGGTAATTCGTTGCAATTTACGGTGCCTTATCCATTAAGTAAAGTAAGCTAAGCTATTTATTTTAAAGTATATATATTATTCAGGTTTCTTATTCACATCACTTCACTCGGTAATTTTCCCAAAAAATTGTATGACCCCTTTTATTAACATTACTTGTATACTAAAGTAAATCAGATAATGCAACTTTGTTGTTAATTTCAAGTTTCTTTGTTTTTTTTTAACATATTATTATTATTGTTTGTCTTTTATGGTCTAGCAGTTCTCTGTTAAACTTGAGTGCTCCGCTTTATGATACGTTTAATATCTAAGATTTTAAATTGCTATGCGAATACATATAATTACATATATCCAGCATACCTTTTTTTCTTCGGACACACTTTCTGTTTTGACACAACGTGCGAAACGTATGGAATTTATTATTTGACCTTTCAGTTATTAAATAGTACAATTTTAGTTACACACGTTATGCTTTTAACGCAAGCAACCATTATTTTTTTCGGTTGTGGTAATGTTGTTTTTAATGTTCATTGTAATTATTTCATTGCTATGCCATTGATAGTAACGCACTCTTGACTCTTAAATTCTTCTTATTATAAAAAAGTACATTTACTTTTATTATTTTTGTATATTTAGTAAATAAAGTTATTACATTGTAATCACGGACACAAACCGAAACGAATAAGGGTTTCAGTTACGGTTAAGGTTACGGGTTCATACAATTTTGTTATAACGGTTTCATAACGGTTAACCGTTTCTCCTAATAGTGTTAAAACGTATAAAATATTTTTAAAAAATATTTAATTTAAGTTAAATTTAATAATCACTTAGAAAAAAGGATACGATAGAAGGATTTCGGTTTATTGGCTTCGGAATAATATAAAAGTCTTCTTTCAGTTATGGTTACTACTATACAGTTACAAATTTCAATTGGTTAATATCGCTTAAGGTTTGAATCCCAAAATGTAATAATAAATTTTCTGTGCTTATTAACACACTCATATTTAAGTACGATTTACCTTTTGATCAGTTAAATATAGTAAACGAATTGTTGATTAAATTTAATAAATTTCTTTGTAATATCAGCACTAATTACAGATATCGTTTGCATGTAATTTTTGCATCGAAGCAATTATTTTATATTTAATATATTTATAACACACATATATTGTATTGTATTTACAATTTATATTTTGACGCAGTCAAAAAAGTGCATACATTGTAGTCATAGTTTTTTGTGGTAATCATGAAGAATTGCAAACATTAAATGTTCAGTTCCAAGTGCTTACTTTAGTTGCACTTAAATTTGTTTTCAATTTGAGATCCACTTAGAAATTTGACAGGGTCTTAACCCAATGTCAGCATTCTTAACTTTGACAAATGTTAATTGCAAAACGTACATGGATTTCATAGTAGAACATAATTTTTTAAATGTTTTTTCTTTGATTGCAAGCAAATAAATTATTGGCTTATAACCTGTATAAGAATATAAAGTTGTTGATTATTATTTACTGTTTTTTCTGCAAGTTTGCATTAATAGAAATCTTTTAATGATTTGCCTTAACAACTTCTGAAAATGAAGTAATTATTGATTAATATAATGTTCTTTATAATGTTCTTTTTAGTTCCTTCTGAGCATTAAATTTGAAATTACTTTGAAGAGAATTCACAAGCATGCTTTACATAATTTACATGACTAATTGTGTTTATTTGCTTGGCATTGACTGTGAGTGCTTTTAGCGTCTTGTAAATTGATTTGTTGTTCTACTTACGTCCACACACATCGATACATAGATGGTTGTAGTTAGTAAGTATAGTATGTGGGTATTGAGAATAAAGTATGAGAAAACCACTCAACTGTAGATATAACTCAAAAAGCAAATCGACGCGACGGCAACCTTCACACAGATATTGCTTCCATGGCAATGTCTGGTCAGCTGCCGATAAGATGCAAGCTCATAGATACATAGATAGATACTAGATATCGAAATAAAATTGCCAAATGTAATGTCTCTTTCATTTTATTGCAGTTTCTGCTCTTGGCCCGCATCATATCGCACTTGATCATTGGCGTTATTTTCGGATATCTCTACATGAATGTCGGCAACAGTGCACACTCAGTGCTGGGCAACTATGTCTACTTTTATGGCTCCACACTCCTCTTGGTCTACACCGGCAAAATGGCAGTGGTATTGACATGTAAGTAGAAGTAGTAGCTAAGAACGCAATTGTTTTTCAAAGATACAAGTTTACAAAAAAAAATTAAACAAACAAAAACAAAACTGCTTACGTCCTAAGTATTGTGACTAGTATTTATGCAAAGTCGACCTCAACACTTGAGAATATTTGCTAAATGTAAGTACTTGTAAGAGAGCCAGACACTGTAGGAATTTGTGCAGCTGTTGCACTTTAAATTTGTGCAATTCATATTTGTTTTTCACGTCTTAAGTTCAGCTCTTGACTATACATAATTCTTCTAGATCGAACCTTTTGATTTTAAAGATATTCAATTAAAGGCCAATTGTTTTAATACTATAGACTATTATCAATCAACTAATAGTAATTCAATATGATAATGAGGCTTGTTAACATAATGAGTCTGCTCAATATTTTGACAACTTTCAGTTAACACAAACTATGCTTTCAGTTAACATTTAGAGCATTTAAGCCATTGCTTAAACCAGTTAAACGGGAATACATTTATCTAAGTATATTTGTAACATTAAACAAAAGTTGAATAAACCTAACATAATCCTTAGCTTGCTTGGGAACTTTCTCATTTACATATTTTTATTTATTTTGGGAATCTTTTAAACTGGTTTTAGGATCATAAAACTGTCGCTTTCGGTCCACTGACCTGACCTATATAAGAACATGTTGTCGTGAAGGGGGAGGAGGGGATTCGGTTTGTTGTCATTGAGATCATTAATAAAAGTTTTATTGTGATTTTTATCGTTGCAGTTCCCTTGGAAATCAATATGCTGACGAGGGAGCACTTTAATCGTTGGTACAAGCTGGGACCCTACTTTTTGTCGCTAATCTCCTTCGAAATACCCTTTCAAGTAAGTACAATTAATTATGAGCTCTTCTGTTGGAATATATCATTTATTTATTATTTATCTCCTACAGAGCTTATGTGCTGTTTTGTATATTGTAATCAGCGTCAGGCTCACGGATAACGACAGTGTAGACTCCTTCCGGATCTATTACTTTATTATCTTGGCCATAATGGCCACTCTCAGTGCACAGGCTTGGGGTTTCTTTGTGGGTGCCACGCTGCCAACAAAAGTATATCTATTGTACATCATTAAATATCATTAAATTTCTAATTAAATATCCCTATTTCTAGCTTGCCGTCTTTCTGGGACCAATTTTGGCCGTGCTGTTCTCAGTTTTTGGCTTCTGCACACGATATATTGACATAACGCCTATGTTCCGTTGGATGTGGCATCTAAGCTACTTCCGGGCTGGATTTCATGGTGCTCTCAATGCTTTTTACGGCATGGATCGACCATTTTTGGACTGCCCCGAGAATGTTATGTACTGCCATTTTCGCAGTCCCAAAGTGTTTCTTAAGTACATGATGATCTCCGATGTGCACATGTCCGACTGTGTCATCCTTATGGCAATTGTGATCGGTGTGATGCATTTGTTGACGGTGATTACGCTGTGGCGCAAGTTAAATAAACGATAGAGGGTAGACATAGACTAGTTAGTGTTTCCATTTAGTTTATCATATTATTCATGTTGTATATACATTATATCTGTTTATATTTTTTTTTGTTTATTCTTGAAAATTGTTTCGTTTCGCTCAAAATATTTCAGTTGATCCAATATTTAATGTTACTATTTATTTTTAATTTAGTTAAAAACATTCATTCGATTTTATTGCTTAACTTTAACCAAATTGTACACAAAAGGCTTTAGGGTAGCAATCCAAAAATTTATTTTCTTCCAGTTTGTAAAGTTAGTTTATAGTTTTATGCTGATAGACCAAAAAGGAACAATCATACATTTTATTAATCAATTAAATAGTGTAACAACATTCACAAATTATTCTAAGCCGAAAGAAGTGCTTGCCAATAATATCAGATGTACACATTTTTAGCTGAACATCCAGGTTTCATTGTATGGCCAACAACAAAATTATTTGTGATCAATAAATTTGTTTCCCATTATTAAGTTATATTATGCATTTAATTTAAGCAATTTAGCACATTAAATGGATTATAATTTGTGTGGCTTTGAAATTTATTAAATAAAATGGTAAATTTGTAATTAAAATGGATTTGTATACTCAATTATCGTATTCTTATCAAAAGAAAAAGAAACTTGCAAATGTATCTACATATCTCCAAAAATGCAGGTGGACTTCTCAGCGGATAGATATGGCAAAATAGAATTAAGAATGTTCTTTATAAGATCAGAGATTAGTATAAAATTGTTTAGTTATATTTGTTGCTTACACAATTGCAATTGTTTCATTGCACAGTTTAATACAAATCGGAGCAATTTATTTACACTAGTTAAATAACTCGATTCTTTCGTTTCTTTACACAAAATATGAAATGTAAAATATATACTTCGATTGTGGATACTTTTATCCAGATCTTATTGTTGCTATTCGATTTAGATTATTCACAATTCAAGTTAACTTACATGCTAAAACAAATGTGAATTTTTAATGCACAATGTAAATGCTAATACAATAAGTTAAATACATTTATGGTTTACGGCGATTAGAGTGATTTTAGTGAGTTAGAGTCTAAACTAAGCAGATATCTATATATAATTGATTCACATGGTGGACATGCGTGCATAGCCATATCTAATGATCTGGTCATGATTGAGAGGCGTGTCTGTCGTGAGTTGGACACGCTGCCATTGACGCGTCTCATTTGATTTACGTATCGCTTCGACAACGGCTTGAACGTACAGTCCATCCTCAAAGGTGGCGGCTGTGGAGACGGGTGCCTTAATCCAGCTGGACTCCTTGCTGCCAAAGGCTTCCTTAAGGGCACCGACCATCTTGCATAGGCCCTTGATGTAGGGCCGTGGAAGCAATGAATTGTTAGTGGCGAAATGCAAGTCCTGGACATCCACATAGACAGCTTCTTCCTTTGGTTGTCCCTCCTTGAGTACAAATAGGTCTCCGCCTCGAACCACCAGATGGCCCTTGCTACCATAGACGAGAACTTCTTGGGAGAACGTTTTTGCAGGCACAGTGTGACTATGAAGAGCAACGGTGACAAGCGTTCCACTGGACAACTCCATTTGGAAATTGCAAAAATCGGGAGCTGTTATCTGGCGGATGCCATTGATAGCAGTTGTAGTTTTTGTGTAAGATCTCAGCACACCATGCACTCGCACCGCTTGCTGTTGCAACAAGAAGGTGACCAGATCCACAACGCTGCCCACCAGGTTAAGGGCTCCGCCACCCATCTGTGCATCGCACATCCAGTTATACTTCTCCGGAAAGAGTGTGCCCATTTGTACTCGGACATCCATGAGAGCTACGGTTCCCAGCGGACCGATGAGCTCATCCTGAAGGCAGCGACGCATTTGTGTAAACGCGGGCAAAAACCTCAGCGGATGATTCACCAGCGATATGAGTGTCGGATAATACTGTGAGGCACGTACCATTTTCATGGAGTCCATCTGATGCAGACCAGCTGGCTTATCACACACCACATGCTTGCCAATGCCCAGCGCCTTCACCGAGATCTCTGCGTGAAGAAAAGGCTGGCAGACGATAAAAACCAAATCGACGTCTTTCCTCAGCAGCACTTCATCTATGACGTTCGTGTGAAATGCGACATTCTGTGCGTTTGCCGTTTCCTTGGCCTCCTTCAGGGTCCGTCCCCAGATGGCTCTGACTTCGAAACCCTTCTCGCGAAGAAGCGGGACCAGAACATTGGCAATTTCGCCTGTTCCAAATACGCCAACTCCAGGTAGCATTTTACATTTATGTTTTTATTTATAAACACGGCTGCTACACTTGACGTTTTTGCCGCACTGGCAGTTTGTTCCCCTTTGACATTGCGTCCACGGGTAGAAACTTGGAAAAAATTTCCCTTTAACATTGCGTCCACCAACAGAATTTCGGAAGTGTTACAGAAAATAGCTAAAGTGTATGAAAAATTGTCCCAATCGAAGAATTCCCGCTGCCCGCTGTTTTCAAAATCCGGGCCCATTAAGCCTTTTCTAAGTTTTATTATTGACCTATCAGTTCACAATTGTATTTAATTATTGCATTTTGTTTTAGTTTTTCTCTTTTACAAATTCTTACAAGTTCTTAAGAACTTCTATTTAAAAAAATCATGAAAAATTGTTATGTGAGACTAAATGAAATAAAACTCAATATAACAATTTATTCTTAATGAATATAATATAAATTATTTATAAGAATTATTAAATTATTAATAATTATTACATTAGTCTTAATTATAAGTTTAGTAGCTGCTAATTAAGCCACAAATAAAATTGGTTTATGTTTGATTTTATGGTTGATACTTTTATCATCAGCAATTATTTTGGTCTCTGTTTTTAGCGCAAACTGAGTTGATTTAAATGAAATGTCAAATGCTGTTGAATAATATTGTCAACAGATTAGTTGAATATATTCCCCATAATTTGAGGCCTTATTATTTCCAAATTCAGAATCAATGAAGCCAATAATCCAGTGGCTTTTGAACATAAGTGCTGGTCTTCTAGTGGGCACACAAACTGTGCGCTTGTTGAAGGTGGCCAATGTGGAAAATGATTCTTACTTTGGACAACTAATGGACTCGTCGGCGATTCAGAATGAATCCGATTTACCATACATTATGGGATCTGAGCAGATTAGTGCAGCATTGCAACAAATTCTAAGCAGCGATGAAAATTATCTGGAAAGTCGTCGGGTATTCATTAACGATACGTTCAACACTATCAAGCCAAATTATGAACTCGGCTCGGAGTCCTTAAATCGCATGCTCGAGGACATGATGTCAACCTCTCGTAACGGCAATGCTGAGCTGATTCACTTTGAACCCGCCATTCAAGTTTAATATACACAATTTCTTAAGATTAAAAATAAATTGAAGTTTCTCATCTACCCACTATGCTGAATGAATGCTGCGAGTGTCGTAAAATCTGCTGTCATGGGTTAAATCGCGATTAATTGACACAGCATATCAAGGATATGCTACTGCCTTGTCATTGCTTTGCCATCTGATAACCCAGTTAGCATACCAGAGCTCTCATTCATATTTTTTACCCTGTCAGTTGTCAATGACGATTGTCGACAACAAGCTTACAGTTAACCCAATAAATATTAAAGGTTCTTCCAAATCTTGTAACAAAGTTAAGAATTATAATCAATGTGGTCCAGTCAGTCAGCGTGTTTCAGTAACAACATTTTTAATTTGTCTTCTAACTTTTCTAAACAAGCTAAACTCACGGGCTCTAAAGTAATTTTAAAGACTTTGGAACCCTTTAAAGAAGTCAGCTGTACGATTTCTAGAAATCATAACTGATTGGCAATATTAAAGTTATTATTATATTAATTATATTATTATAACTGATTTGCAATACTAAAACTATAAAAGTATTTTCTTTGAATACTGGTAATTTTGAATTATATCTTAAATAATATTCTATTAATTAGCTAAAAAAATTCTTCTCCACTTTTGTCTGCCTCATTTGGAATAAACATTTTGTATAAATTATAGCAAACAAGGCTTGGGGCTATGTGAAAGGTTTTACGCTATTAGTTTAACTAGCATCACATCCGTTTGTTGGCTTCTTCAGAGATACAGCATTAAACTAATCCAATAACCTGCACTTGCACATCTAAATGAGCCATTTTATTTGCTTCGCGGCTGCACTTGCTCACATCCTCCGCGTCCTTATGTCCTGACGTCCTGGCGCAGTATCATCTAGGCAAACTTTCGCAACAGCGCCGGTTCCGTCTGGTAAAAGTTGCATTTAATGATGCATTTAAGCCAGTCGACATCCTGTAGAGAAAGCTTTGAACTTGTTAGCTTAAATTTCGCATGTCGCGCAATTAGGCGAAAGTTAAATTGCTTGTCATAAATATAAAATTTTACGAAAATTGAGTCAAGTGAGTGGAATTTATGCGCTCACTTAAAAATATTTTAAGCGGCTTTGAATTTAAATTGCACATTTAAGTGTCAACATCGGTTTCTCAACTCCTTGAGCTGTAAAAACGCTGAACCATAAAGATTATAAAAACTCGTAAAAACGCAAAAGTATGGAATATGATAGTCGGCTCAGCAAACTGCAGACTTATGCGAAACGCGATGGCGATGGCGATGGAAAAGCCAGCGACGACACTCTGTGACACTTTTCCACTGTCACCCATCCAAAGTCAAGGCATAATATGAATACATATAGCTTGGAAAGGCTCAAAAATTGCGCCGCCAGCGCAACATTTTGTTATTTTTCACTGCTTAGCCGCAACAAGAAGTTTGCTTCATTATGCAGCAGTTTGCCATAATCCACAATTCTACCCCGTTTTGTGTTCTCACATCTTCAACAGTTGCATTTAATTTATAATTATTTAGGAAACTCGACTTTTAGTTACTCATTGTCAGTAAAAATGAAATTGACATTAACATATTTACTGCTTGATCAGTAGGTAAGAGAAGTATGCACTGCAGTTATCTCCTTCTATCTGCCAAGCTCGCTATCAGCTAGTTATCTCCCTTTTACTTTCACCTTTTAAGCTACCCTCTGCATGTGAGTTAAAATGGCAACCGGAAGTAGCTTAAAAGTCCTCACTCCCGAACTGACAAAAGTTGACTTGTGGGTCTCCTGAGGTCTGAGTTATGTTTAGTTTAGGGGAATGTTTATTTCGGGAATGTATTTTGTAGCTAAAGTCACACCTGCTAGTCTGCGCTGTGTTGGGAAACCAACTTTCGGTAATTTAACGTACATTTTCTAACAACAGACTCAGGAAGTTTTAAATGTTTGCAGCTTCGTAAGTTTTAATTGAGAACTGCTTAAGAAAATACTGTATGGAAAAGGATAGATTCAAGTATTTCAAGTCGTATAAAATCCTCTGTAACGCTTTTCAATAGTTACGGGGCATAAAATCTGTATATAAATGTATATACCCCTTTTTAAAAGGGTAAAGGTATTAAAAGCCTTTCACCTATATATACAAACATATATCCTGCGGCAGTCCTTCCCATTTGCTGTTTGCCTTTTTTTTTGGCCCCAAATTCCGCGCCATTTCCATTTTCGCGGACGTGACTGATTTTTTTTCGGCGTAACTAACAAACGAGAATAAAAAATTTGGATTTCAGCCGACAGCGAATCGCTTAGAGCCTAGACTGCGGGACTAGCTCCCAAAATAAAACTTTATCTGCATTAAGTACATAAATAATCGTAGGGAAACTGTTCGACCCGAAAAGCTTTTAGCTGCAGTGCTGCAAAAGGTTTTAACTAGCTGAGAGCATGAACAGAGAAATAAGTACTAGTAGAGGTTAATTCAACTCCTAATTTGTAACGAATTTATATGTTAGTGTTGTCCCTTCATTTGTAAGTCGATAAAGTTCATAGACTCATCAATCTATATTCCAAAGAGATATAAGGTTTTACTTTTAGGTCAGGGACAGCA
Organism: Drosophila putrida; assembly: GCA_037043535.1. NCBI lineage: Eukaryota > Metazoa > Arthropoda > Insecta > Diptera > Drosophilidae > Drosophila > Drosophila putrida. Next base: position 158,978 of record JBAMBI010000169.1, on the reverse strand, counting down.
TTCAATTCCAACTGTCAACAGCTGCTGATATATCAATTGGTCAAAGGTAAACCAAGCAATTTCTTTTCCCACTTCAATCTGAACTCAATACTGACGTCAAACATGATGGCATCTAATGTCTACATACACAATTGCACAACTTCTGTGATTGATAGCCACCACGTTTTGCTTTTCAAACGACAGTGCCACATGACAGTTATGACATATAGTGCGCTTTGTTGTAGTCAAGTTGTTGAAAGGGCAACCAAGAAGCCTACTTCATTTGCATATTACATCTACATTGTCTTAGGCATGCAGACTACCCAACTCCCAAGAACGGACAATGAAATGCTGAAGATACCAAATATGAATTTGGGTTTTCTTTATAGTATAAGCGGATCAAGTTTACTTTCAATTATCGATATATTATTCCGCTTTCTTTGGAAAAAGAGAATTAAGATAAATTTCGAAGAAAAAGGATAGCCGTCAACAAGTTTTGTGAAAGTTATCAAGCAAAATATTTTCAACAGAGCAAGGGCTCGGCTTATTTAAATGGGTCTAAAAAGAAATTCTGTAAACAGTCCTTAAATGTTTATTTTCATATGACATAAAGCAAAACAATAAAATCATTTTGAGCTGTTAATTTTTAGAGGTGGCGACTTAAGTTCTAAATCCTTTTAATGGATACTTTAGGGTTAATACAAAAATTAGCTAATATATCTCTTCAGTTTATTTACTGATTGTGATTTAATTTTCAATAGACTTCCATACCGGTTCCTACAAATTCCTATGCATATCCATATTCAAAGAAAAAAGTCAGTGCTAAATGTAATATACATATTCTTTTTTTACTCCAACATTGTTAAATCATGCTTATATTTTAATTATTCCTATTTTAGACCCCAAGTTACAGAACTTTCATAAATAACCCGAGCCCTACTGTATAGCTTTCATCGCATTTTGCTGGGATGTCAGTTTAAATAGTATTAATATGAGTAGCTTCTGGCATTTTTTTGAGATGGGTACAAGGTATTGTTAGCAGACTTTTCTTTAACTTGGTTTTTTTTACATAGGGACAAATCTATACACTCATGGACTTGTAGAAATATGAAGCATACAACTTCATGTGTATATACGAGCACCCACACAAAGACACAAAGACACACACACACCCGCTTCAATGTACACTAATCAAGTCTTTGTACTGTATGTCCGTTATATGTGGGCCTAGGAAATTAGCAGAGATACGGACAGAATCGGGTCAAAGGATGCAGCTTGTGTGACGTAAACTTGTAGAAGGATGTTCTAATGTATGAATGTAGACAATAGGGGATATTGTTAATAAGCTGCAAGCTATTTGGAATTGTTGAACAATAGAGATTTACATATACTTACTATACTTATCAATGAAGTAGGATTAGAAGTTGTGCAAGCATTGAGCAACTAGAAGATTAAATAGTTTTATTTATTTATTATAATCTGTCTTTCTTTCTGACTTCTAAAACATTTAAATATATTTAGTTTGCCTAAGTATCTATTATCTGTAGCTAAACAACTGCTAAACATCTACAAGACAATCTGTAGCTTTGTTCCCTTCATTAGTGAGATGAATGTCCAGGTGGTTGGTCAAAAGAGAACATTTCGAGAAACATTAATCACATTTAAGCAGAATTAATACTTAATACAAGCATGCGGACATGGAGGGAGCAACGCTGCGGAGTTGAATCAACAAATAAAAGCAACTAACATTTAATAAGCCAAAGAAGGGAACGTTGACACGATTGTACGTGACCTCATCTACTTTGTGTTGGCCATCTTCAAGGATGTCTCTGCAGAGACTCGAATGAATCAGACCGCACATAGATCTATGTCAGAGGCATTAGCATTACCATCTATGGGGACAAGCATAGATAGTTCATCAAAACTGACAAGCCCATTTCGGCTAAAGACGAAGCGGAGCGGGACAGTACGGGATGGAAAGGTCAGAGGTGAGGGAAGAAGCAACAAAAGCGTGGCGGGGCCAAATCCACGCTTTAACAAAACTGCATGAGCCTTTCCAGCAACACAGCATCAGCACCACAGCACCACAGTATACCACACATAACAGATGAGAAATATTCATCAGCATTTACGTCACGCAGCGCGGAGTACAGCAAAAGTCTGAGGATGATGCTGATGCTGATGCTGAAGCCGATGCTCAAGCCGTGGAGATTGGGGATTGGGATTGAGGATTCGGGTTGTGGAAGAGGGGAACATGGTATAGTTTTGGGGACAGGCTGTCAGTAGATTTATGTTGACATTTCAATGACAGTTGTGAAAATGCTGAAAATGTTTTAAGCTACCATTCTGTGTTGTGGTTTCCACTTCCAACATGTATGTTCTTTTTGTTAAATTTCTGCAATTTGATTATCACGCGCAGATAGCTCTAACAACACCAGCGACTGTTGCTAATTTAAATGTGCTACATATCCCCTTGGATCACATCACAAACTATGTAGTTACCAAACGATACTCCCAACTAGTCACGTTTCACATTTTACATTTCACATTTCAAATGTCACGTTCTCAGATAAATCCATATTCGCGGTCTATCTAAACAGTCCAGGTCGACTGAATCGACTGAATCGACTGACTAATTGCATGTGGCATATTGTCATACACATTTATCTAAGACTAACAGTTGCCATTAATTATAGAGTATTAAATATTTTATGATAAATCATATAGTTACGCATGCTGTTTCTGGTTTTCCCTCTAATAGCTTTATGCATTTATCGTATATTATTATGTACATAAGTATCATTCAGATGATACCTCTTAATATTCTTGACAAAGCTTTTAACTGTAGACAAAAGAAATAAATGTTTTAATTAAAAAACAAGCACTGTTTAACATATTTTTACAGCTTAAATTGGCAGCATTCATAAGTATCATTAACGTAATAGTCAAAAATCAATCTCAGAAGTACAAATTGACTTACAGTTTACAAATAAAAAAATAGCTTGTCTTGGCAATTTTTGGATAGCTTAACAGTCAAATAAGACCACAACACCTTAAGGTACACTATATATTAAAAGAGTGTTACGGTTCAGAGTCTTGTTATAGGGGAATATAGCTTTATAAGTTTGGTTCAAAACCAGTTTGAAACCAAGGTTTTGGATCCACTTAAGTATTTATTTTCGATTCCTCTCTTACAATTGTTTTGCGCTATACACTTGCTTTAATCCTGAAAGAAATCATATTACTTGAAACTAATATTATTTAAGAACGATTTCTAAATTTCTTAAATTTAATATCTATATATATTTTACTATAAATTATTTAAATTGCATTTAAGCAAAAATTAAATTTAATTTGTTATTATTCAACCCAGTTTCAGTCCAATCACATTTGTTGACTTCATGTGTGAGCCATATTGGCGACATTAATGACAAAATGAAATTTTGCTGGCAAAGTCACACACAAAATTGTGTTGTACAAGGATCAATAGAAACAATTCCCAACAATAAGTTGCAGTTTACTGCCCTCAATACAAAAGGGAGCCAACTCGGTCAGATATCCCGCCTCTCTGAACATGACCAACCGTAAGCGCTAAAGGTTATTTTGGCCATTTTCCTTTTGCTGACTTTTCTTTGTCGAGCCAAAAAATTGCCGGAGGCGGAGGCGTATCCAGATATTTGGGCAATGCCTAAAGTAGAAAAGAGCCAAAGCCATTTTCTATTACGGTTATGCTCTTGAGGCGTTAAAATAAATGAGAAGCGTTTAAGTCGAAATCCCAGTGGCCAATGTAGAATCCAAATCAAAGTGGCAGTCAGGCAGACATGTGAACACCTTTGCCAGAGGAAAGCGAGGAAGCAGAAGTAAATCCAATGTGACAGACGACTCCTGGTCCGGGATCAGTTACCAGAATAATTTGTGCGAGTTTGTGTGTGTGAGCAAATTAATTGCCAACATTTGTCAAATTATCATTGGCAAAGATGGCAAATTAAATAAATAATTCTGCATCAATTTCCTGATACATTGGCGCATCCCATCGCACATCGCATCGTTTATGGGCCTAAATCACGGAGCGAGGGCAGGTCGGAAATGGAGGTGATAAGGGTATACCGCTACAATACATAAATCTTGACTATGGCAACACCAAAACGTGTCCGAGTGCCGGTCTCCTCGTCCTCGTTTGGCGGCATTGCTTTCTGGGCCGTTGCAAAGAAATCGGGTCACAGTTTTTCCTTTCTCCCATATTGCGCTGGAGTGTTCTTTGTGAGAGTTGCCTGTACTTGTATGTGTGTGTGTGTGTTTATATGTTTGTGTGTGTATTTGAGTTTGTGCCTTGTGATGTAGTGTGTTTGTGACGGCAAAGTTGTGGAGCCTTTCACTTGACCTGGTTGCCAAAATGGAAGCTAGCAAAGCAACCTGGACAGACCGACCGACCGACAGACGGCGGGTGAGTAAAGCTCAAACATTAGCATTATGTGTCAAGGCAGAAATTGAAAGTTAAAGTGCACTAAATGCTCAAATCGAAGCAAATTGATACACCGCACCTGATTACCCTTAACTTGATCATACAATCCCGGCATCTTTCGAAATAAGATTAGCATAGATTTCTCAGCTTCAGTAAAGTGTCAAAATATTTAACACATTTATGAATAATTGAGTAGGGTCCTGCTCCTTTCTCAATATCAAATAATTGACAGCATGTTTGCCTATTAAAATAATAAACCATTTTACCGAAAATCTTTAATATTCGACTTTAACATCAGCTCCAACTGCAGTTGTGAAATTCAAAAGTGAATACTTTTCGACCAACGGACAGCAGTGAAAGTTGGAAAAGTGACAGCTGAAAAAATGACTCAAATTCATAATTATCGTGAGAGTGCACAGAGGGTCCTTGCACACCCGGACACTCAGAGTCCTTGTTCACAGCTCAGCTGTGACATTTTTATTAATTTCTTTCCCACACACTTCGAGGACCCCCTCTGGGCAGAACAACAATTTATCGCTTAGGTTTGCATTTTAATTAAAAATATGTCTTAAAACTTCTTGATTATTTTTCTTAAATTCTGTATATTTTGTAGACAATAAATTCAGTTGATTTGATTTCGCCAAGGAATAAAAAGTAGTAAAAATAGAGCTTTATTTATGCTTCGCATTTTTTGTTTAGATACAAATCTGTTAAATCATATTCAAGTTAATTGCTAAAGTTTCTTTCTAGAAGAACTCAAACAATTACATAAATGAAACTATTTAGATATTGTAAATAATCTCATTAGGCCACAAATTGATTCTGATTCAGGCTCAGTTCATTTAATATCCTGGACACTAATTGTCGTCAAGTCATAAAATTTGCATATTATGCTGCCCAATTTGGGTCTAACAAGTAATAAAATTTTGTGAGCGGTCTTCAATGGATTTAAGTGCGCAAAATATTCATAGGTGTGACAGAAGGAGAATTTGACAAGAGTTTAGCCAAGGAAGAAAAGAGACATCTACATACATTAAGCTGCCAAAAGTTTCGTATCTTTTAAGTCAATGAATATGTTAGAAAACATTAAATAAACTTGTATTGTGCATTAAGGACAACAATCTTTAAGTCTGTTTACTCAACGTCCTGTTTGGCTCTGTTTATATTTATGGAAAGTATCTGAAAGCGTATAAAGTCTTCGACAGCCCGACGCTAATTGTTCTGCTCTGCTTGCTTAATTCTTGATTTTTGCTTATTGCGAAGGCAAACAAACAAATAATTGGAAATGTTCAACATCATTTTGTGGACAAAGGCAAAGAAAGCTGCTCGAATTAATTGAAAATTGTTCATGACAGACATATACACTTCACTGCACGTCTCGCCTCTTTCAAAATTTGAATTCCAAGAAAGAAATTTTCATTAAATTTATTGTGGAAGCAATAGATACTTTGGCCCGTTTTTCATTATCCAGTCCCATTTTATCTGATTGAATTAGATTTTAATTTAACATTAATTTCTATATATTCTACGTCACAATATTTTTTAATATCTTATAAGAAACGTTAACTAGATAGTGAAAAAATGCGACTTAGGAAAACATTTAAATAATATTTAATAAAAACTATTATAAATAAATCTTCATCATTTTGTAAATCAAAATAATCTAGATTGATAAATTAATCGACTTAATCATCAGAGACCTTCATTAACTCTAGTCTGTTGCCCAAAATTATCTGGTTTTGATTGTTTTCGACTTACGTGATTTCCAAAGACGCATTTCGAATTTATAGCAACTGGAATTAGCCCAATATTGAGAGCCATTTGAAGTATGTTAACAATATTTGATAAAGCTTTTCTCAACTTTATCTGAGAGAGTGAGAGAGAAAATGAAATGTTGCTGTCGGCTTTGCTAACTTTTCGAGTATGTTGCCAACTTGCAATGTTGCCACAGCATCTGCCACGTGGCCAAAATTAGGAGGTCCTGTTATTGATTTCTCGCTTCACTTGTTTTTGCTTATATTGGGAGTTTTTCTTAGTTTTTTTTTGGAAGGAAGGGAGCGAGGTCTCGGAAACAGCAGACATATCATGTAGACTTGTCACACTCTTTGCATACCCTTTTAAAAGGTATTATAATTTTGCCAAGAAGAGTAAGAATTATTTGTTAACTTCATTTTAAAACTACCTCGACAATTTAATGTCAACTCTAATTATGTTCTCTAATCGATGCTTTTTTTGGAAAATATTTTACGAAATTCCTTTGCCACGGCTTGTGTTTCCTTAAAATTGATGAACAGCTTCAGGTTGAAACTGTTAGAGGCGATTAATAGCCCCCTTTCCTCGCATTCTCCCTCTTTTCTCTATCAATTCTCACGCTCCTTTGGGTGAGAGACGAAAGATGACTTGCTCGGTTTTGTCAGGCATTTTAAATTCCGTGCACGCAGCCATCTGCTTGGCTCGTCGAGGCTTCAGGCTTGCATTTGGTTGCAACGACACTGAGATCGCAGCGAGGCAAGATGGGGATTGTTAGGTGTACACAGCAATTTGGGGCCTTGACTTGCCTCACGTTGTCGGCACCTTCATTATGGTCCGCATTTTTGGCTGGGGCGTGGCTTTGCAGTTGATTAACACATTTTTTCACACACCAGCCAAAAATTTGACCATAACAAAAATGAAGTAGAAAATACACAAATTGTTGCATGTAACAAAGCTTTTATATAAAGCTCCACAAATTATTTTGAGGCTTAGCAGATATCAAATAAATAATCAATCAATTCTTAATAAGTTCTTAGAATTTAATAACATAAATGTAGAATTTTTCTGGATCACTTATTCATTTACCTTGCTCTTTTTAAAAGGAATTAAAAGGAAACAAGTTAGAAAAGATGTTTTGAACATTGTTCTGTTTGAAATATTTAAGAGACACTTTAAATATATTTTTGTTTTTAATTTTAAGAAAATGTTAGTTTGCTTCGTTTCGCATTCAGAGAAAGATCTCGAAAGATATTATAACTTTATTAAACCTGTAGAAGTCTGCAAGCAGTACATCTTATTAATCATGGATTAAATAGATTACGGTTTCTATTGAAAAACTTTAATTTTAACTTGAGAAATCGTATATTTACCTAAAATCGGTCCGCTTTCTAATCCTTAAACCATTTGTAGTTTAAACCTAAGCAATATCACAAACAGAATTGAATTAAAGTACAGATTCCACAAACATAGAAACTGACATCGTGAATTATTTCTAGATTGCTTAATTTTTTCATTTGAGCTACGCATTTTAGACAATACCAACACCTTCAGATTACGAATGCTGCATATTCCCCTAGCCTTAAATTATGCAAATGGCAAGACAAATACAGATACAGATAAAAGAAACTACTTCTGTGTTTCTCTTTTTGGGTGACAACTTTCAACGCATTACACAAACCAGGTAAGACCTAGCAAGGACCTTCGCCCCCTCTTGGGATTTTTTGTTATGCTTTTTTTTTTTGGTCTTCACCCTGGCTTATGTTTTGCATGCTTAAGTTTTCCTTTGGCTTTGGCGTTGGCTTTGGCGTTGGTTCGTTCGTGATCCAAATGCATGACAAGTTTAAACTTGTTTGTCTACTTCCCCTTCAATTGTAGTCTTGCGGTCGCATCACTTTAAATGTTTTACGTTTATTTGAAATGCTAATGCCTTTAGCTTTAGCTTGTAGACAAAATGTACTGCTTAATTTTGTATTTTAGGTCAAACGAATATCCAACCAAGTTTCTATTTAACTCAGTCACATTGTTGGAGCTAGGAGCTACAAAGTCACGTCGAGCTTGAGAGAAATTTAGAAAAGTGTCGAAGGTTAACAGGGATCTGTCTGAGATGCAACACACACGTACCTACATTATTTTAAGGTCATTGAAGATGGAAATTAATGCAGGTGTAGTGTTACTCTCAAAGTGGAATTTTTAGTGAAATTTGCATAGCTTGAATCACACTTTTGTTGATTTTCTATATTGTTTCCTTTGCGGAAAATGCTTCAGTGAGTGCACAGTGAGGCATGCATAAATATGTTAATATACATAATAATAATATACATAATAAACTCATAGGGGGTGAAGTTCTTGCTCTTTTTAGCATAACTCTTAGTTCTAATTGTACAAAGTCTTTGCTGACTGCCTCAGTTGTTCTCTTTTGCCAACCACCTTGATAAATAGAGAAAACGTAAAGCCCAAACACATATATCAAAACGAGGAAACAGTATCCTTTGGGTAGGTGAAATGGGAGCGAGTTCCCTGCAATGTTTTTTAATTTCATTTGCGTTTGAGGCATGATGAATGGTCGAAATAAAACGTCTACGAGTCAGGTATAGAATCCATAAACTTAAAGAGCAAAGATCTTGAGTAACTTTAAAACAACTATTGGTTAACTTAGTACTCTTACTGACCACTTTCAATTGAAGCTGACTTAAGTGGAATATAATTTGCTTCTGAATTTAATGCTCTTTTGGATAATGCTGATTTGAAATAGGAGCGGTCAAGATACAATTGTAGAGTTGAATAGCCAAAAACTGTAGTTATACTTAATACATGCATTGTTTAGGGAATAAAAGTATAAAGCAAGCTAGCTTTAGTTTATTTTTATTATAAAGAAGAAATTGAATTTTAGTTCATCCATTCAATTTATTCTTTGGAAAAGGGAAACAATGAATTTTTCAAATGTCAGAAAAATGGTTGTTATGGTAAATTTAGTAAAAAGGCATGGAATAAATTTTTAATGAATTTATTAGTTTAATAAAATACAGTAATAATAGAAACTAGTTAGAAACTCGAAGAAAATGAATAGCAGCTGATTGCCTGACTTTGAAAAACTGTTAGGAAATTAAAATCATCCAACATTAAGAACAATTGTTTACAAAAGCAGCTGTCGGCAAAAACACTAGTGCTTTGTGGAACACCCCTAAATGTAAAGTTGCCACAATTTGTTGCAAAACAAAGCATACTTTTCAGAGCAAAGAGATTTTTTATATAAACAAACACTCAAGTAAAAAAGTAGAAACAAAGTGCCAGAAGTAAGAAGGATGAATAAGATGCTGCAAAAAGCATGTTTCAGATTCCTTCTTTCTTTCTGCTTAAGGACATTTTTCTATGTTTGTTTTTTTTGCATAACCAGCTGTAATCAACTACGCCCAAAACTTAAATGATGTTGTATAAAGAAGTTGGCGATGTCAATAGACAGTGACAAGTTGTTATTCCCGCCTAGCTCATTGTGAAAACTAAAGAGTCTTCATTCATCTTATTTTTTCATTCACTTTATTATGATTTTAGTTGTTGCAGTCCAAAGGAAGCAACTTTGACGCTATCAGCATTGACAGCAAAATAATTGAGTTGCATAGAAATCTTATTCTGTCTTCTATTCTAAACTAATTCTTTTATGATTTCTATATTTTTCAAATGTCAAACTTTTTCTTCCGTATGGAATGTATTTTGAGTCGCATTGGTCGTTGTGGCAAAGTCCTTTAAAGTGATGGTTCAAAGCTTCTGTGAGGCAAACAAAAATAGTTTGCTTAGACTCCATTCGCTGTTTGCTACATTGAACATCGTCAGTGGAATGTGAGAGTATAAAACTTAGTGTACTCGCACCATCTAATACATTCACTGACTGTCCTAGAGAGGACCTCCTCAGGTCCTCCACAGTTGCCTCTTGGCACAGGCAACACATAAAAGTTTACAGCTCACGATGCTTTTATGAATCCTTTCATTTTATATTTAACCAAGAGCGGGTACGAAAGGAACCAGGATAAAAGTGGGGCTGTGCCACATAAGAAAAACAAGTTGAGCACAACTCGAAAGAAAAGCGAAATGCGAGACAAAACTGAAAGCAACTGACAGAGGAGAAAGGACGAAGTCAATATTTGCTGACTTGACTGCAATTATGGCAGATATTTTTATGGACTTGATGTCAACACGCTTGAATAGTTAAGTACAGATAGATTATTTACTGAATAGCAGGCAGACCTAGGAGTACTACTCCTTTATGACGTGATAAGAAATTGATAGCAGCATTATAGAGATTGACAGTGGTACTCTCTACATATAAGGAACAAGAATATAATTAAATGATTCACCCATTAATATTGCAGCAAACACTTATATAAATTTACTTAAGTCTATTATGTATGCCCTACAAATCTCAAATACCATCATCCACTTTTGTCTATGCTCTTCGGAGGAGTTTCTTCGAGAACTATGCATCTCTGGGATAACAAAGCGTTGGACATCCAATAACACTTAACATTTTTGTGGTGCCTTTTAGCGAACCCTTTTGCAACATTACCTCACCTATACCTAACCCCATACACTAGCATTTCTTTAAAAAGCATTGAGATGATTCATGTGAAACGGCAAACGTAAAGTAGTTTCCTTATTTAGAAAAACATAATGAGTAATTTGCATGCTGGTCCCTTTTGTTGCTCACTCGGCTATAAAAAGTTGCATAATGAATTCCATTTTAAATGAAATGCTCTCCACAACAACAACAACAGCAAGAACGACACAGAAAAAAGAGCCTTACAAATTTCCGCTTGCGGCCAGCAACAAAAAGCAAAAGTTAATTGTTCACATATTTTCAGGACACACATGCTTGCCCCATGCCGCTGCCACACCGCGTGTCTCAAAGCCTGCCTGCCAACTGCAACAATTAAGGCGGGTGTGAAGGAATGACTGCTTTTGCTTGTGCTCTAGGAATTCCGAGCAAAAAGCTCCGTGATTTTGTTTTATGTCAAATGCAACCGTTTTTAATAACACAAACAGGCTTAGTATTCGTATATTTCCTTAATGTTTAAGTTTATTTTTAAAATAACAATTCTCTGCGCGTTTATGGGAATTTTTACCGCTGACTCCGTGCAGACTCTCCCATTGTTTATCGCGTCTGGTCTTGTGTGCTATTCTTTCTCTAGCTTGGGGCAATTAAATTTAATTTATTTACGCTTTTTTTATGAAGCTACTTTATACCCTGTAGGTAGAAGGTATCCGAGCAAGGGTATAACTAACTAGTTTTGTACTGTTTATATGACACATCTTAGAACTTTAAATGACTGGAAAGGAGTTCAGCTCTGATACACCAAATTCGCATTATTAAATATACATTTATACTACTCTGTTATTGCAGCAGAGCATTTTCTTCCACTTGAATAACTTCAGAGTTTATTTGGCAAACATAATTAAATATTTTAATTAAATGAGCTGCTTGTATTTCAAGATGATTGATTTTATTTCGTTTTCATTTTTAATTGAGATTATGCCTTGAGACCATTAGAGCCTGTTTATTTCTTTGGTTGTCGTCTGCTCTGCATTTTATCACTTTCTGAATAGATTAGCGAGTTTTTCGTGAAAAACTTTTTTCCATCACGTAATAACAATACATTTATATGCTGGTATTTCTATTTTGTCCTCAGGAGTTGATTTTTATCTCGTCGACATTGAATATTTACGAGCTTTCACAACACATAAATTTTTTCCCACATTTCTTTCGATTTTTATTAGCTGCAAAGTATTTTCGACGTATTTAATTCGCAGTTAGCGAATGTGAATGCAAAATAAGTTAGAAATCAATGGAGTTCATACCTTATTTTTAAATGGAAGTTAACAGAAAAGAACTTAGAATAAGCAAGGTGGAAACTTATTATGCCACAGAAAAGTTACTGCGGCAACTTTCAGCTGCATGTGTTGCATTCCTCACGGGGTAAGCTAACTTAGTGGTAGTTATAATGGTGGAAGGGATAAAGGGCAGGAAATATAGTGAAATCAGCAAGTAAACAAAAAACAAATTTTTAATGTATCAAAAAGGTTGGCAGGAAAAGGCAGCAAAGGGAGTTGAGAATGAGAGGGAGAGAGCTCTTGGTCTGTCAGTTAGAGCAAGTCCTGATTGTCGTTCCACAAAATGTGTCGCAGCCAAGGTACAAACAGCTGCCAAGTACAGGCTGTAATGGAAAACTCCTAACGACTTTTCTTTGGCCAATAAATTTTCAATTTTCGTACAAAATTTCCCATTTACTTTACTGCATCAAGGCTAATTTTCTCCCTCTCCTGACACCATGTTTTCTGATTCAATTTTGCACATTTTTCAACTTTTCTCTTCTCATTTCTCACACAGAGAAAAAACAATAATGCAGCACAAAGTGTACAAGAAAATACCTTGAACTCATTGTTTTTGTTCAGTTCAATTGTTGCTTATCAGGTAAATAAATGCAACGTGCTTTAATAGTGTTTTTTCAGAGTTGCTTTGACCTTTTGAATTCCAGCGATATTGGAAATTGAAGTAGATAAAGTTAATTAATTAATTGGTAATTAAATGGCTGTAAGCTGGATATTGCCATAGTTCCTGCTAACTTATTAATAAATACTTCTTTACAGAAGTTGTTAGCAATCATCTTGTTTTTGTTTTAAACAAAAATTGGAGCAAATGTCACATAACTTAATAAAAATCTGGGACATCATATAAAATGAAATATCTCGATATGCAGCTCTGAATAGTCTCCTAGTCTTTGAAGTCGTTGGTATATTCATGAAATGAGTCCGAGTTTCTTAAAGTAAATGCAATTGCAAGATGAAAGGATGAATAGAGTACACATATAATGGGTGTGCAGTGAATGGCTTGTTGTCCCTGTTTTAAGTGGGGATTTAAAATACGAATAGGATCGTCGCCATTGCCGCTGCATTCAACTGGAACACACACTGGCCCCTCAAGCGAATGGGAAATAAGCTCCAGTCATAGAACAAGTCTGCCAAATGAGGCTAAGCCAAAGAGGGTGGAGGGAAAGGCATAGTCAAAGGGGCAAAGGGAGAGCATGCATAATGAAAGCGAACAATTGAAGGAATTTCTGCTTTCTGCGTTGTTTAACAAAACTATCTGCTTCGGAAGTAAAGATTTTTATTCTCACAGCAGGATGGGAGAGTACAATGCAGGGATTGCATTGCAGGAACAAGAGAAAGGAATAAAACCAAACTATGTAAGTATAAAAGGGACACTTGCATTGGACAAATTCTGCAGTTTTTACATTTATTTCAACAGTCTACTTCCTTTTTCCGATTTGGCTGATGTTGTTTGCAGTAGAAACGATTTAAAAGCCCAGTTTGTGTAAAAATTATTGTTGTGTGTAATTTTTATGGGAGTCTCCTTAATACGAGGCAACTTTTCAAAGAACTTAAAGCGATACTAATTATGAAATGAATCCGAGAAACATAAATCTCAAGCCACCATAAATGTATACTACATTCTTTTCCCAAAGTGCTTACTGTACGTGAACACAATACAGTGTATACCACAGTGACTGACAGCCGAGAGCTTCTCTCAGACTCCCCTGAAGGGGCCTTATTATGTTCGATTATTGAGAAGACAAAGCCAAATCGACAACAAGAACAACGATAAGAATACAATGTTGTTTTCTTATTTCTTATTTTTTTTTTTGCCACAAGTGCGTAAATTGATTTTTATTATCCTGTGAATAAAAATCCGCACTTACCGCACTTATCCCCTGCCAGCCTATCGACCACTTAGCCGTTTGCTTACTAACCAAAGTTTTAGGCAATTTCCACGAGGAAAGTCTCGTCTTTTACGTCAGACAACAAAACGTGGACCAATATATATATATATATATATTTGATTTATTGCTTTTATGCTATGTTCGCAAATGGCTCGGAAAGAACATCAGCAAATTGGTCGTCGCTTTGTTTACATAATAAAATTCGTTGGGTATTCCGTATTATTCCTTAGCTTAACTTAAGTTCGGATCTGATGGCTTATAAGCTTGAGTTTCGAGAAATAATTTGCTTGTTTATTTAGACTATAAATGACGATAACCTGCGTCCATTACAAACAACAGTCAATGACTACGAGGTACCCTAGAAATAGCTGTGGGATATCGTTATATGCATTTACTTTAAGTAAGCTAAATATTAATGGTTGTTCCTTCTCTCTGACTGACCTGATCAAAATGACGTCATGCTAATACAAACAAAGCCCAAAGTACTTAGTACATGACTCCCTTTAACATAAAAGGGTATAACAAAGGGTATAACAATAGAGTATTATTATTATTATTGTTATTAGGCTTAGGCTCATTTAAAGAAAAGAATAATAGATGTGACAGAAAATATAGTTAATTAGATGATATCATAAAATCATTTAAATGCCATCAAAGTTTTTGAAAGTTGTTCTTAAACTATATAGTTTTGATCAAAGTCAACTTTCTATTATTTAAATATTGTTCATTCATGCAAAACGTTTAAAATTAAGTTATTTTTTATGGAAACCCAATTAAATGGTATTTTTAAGAATTATTAAATTTCTTACATAACTTGCATAAATGTTATAATATGCATGTTTAATATATAGGTAAATAAACTATACAAATAATTTTAGAAATTGAATAACTAAACTATAAAAATGATTTTAGAAATTAAATAAAGCGATGGCTTCCATCTTGAAATCCTATCACCAATTTAAACTCAAAAAGAGAGTTGATCAAATTTAAGTAATTCAGATGCATTTAAAGTAGCTGAGAAATACGAGACCGCAAAAAAGAGAACTGAGAACCACTGAGAAATCAAGTGATGTTAAATAAATGCACTTAAATTGCTGGCATCTGTTTGTCGGAGTCCTTTTCATTCCCGTCCAGCTAAATGGCTCGCTTTTACTATTTTGATAAAGAAAAGCAATCTAAAGCTTAATTCAGGCATTTAATGATAATTACAGTGACCATTAGCAATTGTCTGGCGGCGGTAATAATAAAGCTAGCGGATGAAGGAATGCGCAACAGGAGAGTGCAGAGAGGGGAAAGGAATTGAGGGAAGGAGAATAGGGTACCTCAGCTTGTTAAAGGAGAAGGATTTAGTCGACGTGTCGTGCTTTTCAATTACCGCGACGAGTTGCGTTGTCGAGGACTGTCGACTGTCGAAATGCAATGAATTGTTAAATTATGTAATGAAGCGTGTACTTTGGATAAATGAAAACTAATTAAATTAATTTTGGCTAGAGAGTGTGGATAGGATATAAAACGGAAGTGAAGCAAACTTGCGAAACGCAAACTTTGTCAAAAGATAAAATTGCATAGTGCAATGCGATTCCTTCTGTCACGATAATTGGATAGTTGAGAGCCAAAAAAGAGGGGGGATTTCATTTATTTGCCAACATTTTAGCAGAAATTGAAAAACTAATTGTTTGCGACACATAAAACCCAAAACTCATTTGTTTAAGTCAACACGACAAGACCGAGTCTAGACCGACTTCAGGCTCAGTTGAGGCAATTAGGCACGTTCGCCAACCTCCAACCTCCGACCTCCCACCTCCAACCTAAGCATTTATAGCCATTTGCTCTGCATTTAATGAGTCGTTCAATTTGCCATATAGCATATTCGTGCTCGTATGTGGCACGTAAAACATTAAAATAAATGCCACATGTCAGGCAATTGCTCATAAATTTGTATACAAATGGATGCGAGTCCATTTGACCAATTATAGATATATTCGGATAAATGTTTACCTTCAAAATAAACTAACTAATGTTTGTCATATACAAACTATTTTAAAAAGCTAACTAATAATAATTTTCACAATTTAAATCCCCGATCTATTTGATTTTCAATCGTCATGTAGACAATTGTTTGCTTGACTTTGTTCCATATTGTTACTTTACCAATTGTCTGGCATTGTTGCTCAACTAACAACTGACAACTGAAAGTGTGGGAAACCACGTAGACCAAAAATGTTCACACAGAGAATCAACCAAACATTTGGTTTATCTTATGCTTTGTAAACCCCAAGTTAATTATAAAAATAAACTAATTTTCAGGGACAGACTGAGCCACAAACAGGCGAACTTTGAACCGAATTACATTTACAATATACATATTTACCAGGAGCGGTCATAACTCTGACAAAGGACTTGGTCAACATATTGCAACGTCGGATGGTTATACATATCTTTTGTGCCTGCGGCAAGCTTGTTATTAAAGTTTCAGTTAGCTTTGAGTTGATGGCCTACATACACATTAATTAAACTAAAGTCATCCCTTATTAGTTATGTAGTTGGGGTAAAATAATAACTTGTTGCAACATTAGGTGTTTCTCTGCATATTGAAATTTCGCACAATACTCTCAATTAACTTAATTAAAAGTGACGGCTTTTGAGTGCCAGCTCAGTGTGGGGTGAAGGCTGTTTGAATACTGGCAGAAGGAGCTTACATACTGCTTGAAAAGCTCTCTGTTCATTTATTTAAATTAAGTGCCGCTGAGAGAAACAAACGCTAATGAGACGGCAAACACACAGGCTCACTCGGCGTATGAGGAATATGCCAAATTGCTTGCACTCAATTTGTTTTCACACTTTGATGGAAATGGTTGGAGATGGGCTGGATGATGGATTAATGACCGACATTTGTTTAAGCATCGATTTTTTACAGTCTCGTTTCAGATACATAAATCAATTTGCACTAATTGTCGACATAGCAATAGTTTGGGTTTTTAAAAGTAGATTTTATAATAAAAGTAGCAGTATTTAAAAGAAGATTTCATAAATATTTATCTAAGAGGTTTTTAGCTAGGATCTGCATTTTATTCAACTCTGTTAATTACCTATTCACATGAATTATGCTATGCCAAACATATGTTGAATTATGTTTTTACACGTACATAGCCAAAGCTACTGCTGTATAAAAGTATATGCCACTTCGTCCATAATCTCATTGTATGAGGCTAGACTTTCAAACTCTCTTTTTCTCTCTCTTTCCCTCTCTCCCTATATTCCTCTCTCTACGCTGATTCAAACTAATGGCATAAGCTGCTTATGCAGCTTGTAGTTTGCTCTTACTTTTAACCCACTCGTCAGTGGGGACGTTTTTAGGATTAAAGCGGCTTTGGTTTTACATGAGGAAATGCTGCAGTTGAATGTGGTCAACTAGCAGATACCCTACACTAAAGTTTTTTGTCACCCAACACACGCAGAAAGTCTCTCGTACGAAGCAATTATCGATTGGTTTTTTATCCTTGGATTGCTGATTACTACCCAAGGGGCAGCTTTACGCTTACTGTAGGCATTTTTGAATGGAACTGCTTTCCTTTTGGATTGATTTTTCATTCAGGACAGCTTTAAATTTCAATCCGGCCAATTAGCAGTTTGTTTGCGAACCCATTTCATGGTTTTATGGCAAAGTTGCAACGACAATTGTCTTAATTTCTCCCAAAGGTGTCTTTAGCCGGTTTCTTCCTCATTTTTATATATGTATGTACGAGCTTTAGCGAGTTGCAAAGTGTTAAGTGAAAACTGTGGACCAGAGATACGAATAGCAACAAATTCTCGGCTTTGCTGCGCTGGGAGAAACTTTCTGTTAAAATGATTTATGCAGCGTATTTATTTATTGCTCCTCAATGAATTTGAATATAAATGTGGAAAATAAAAATGTCAGACAGCAAACTGGCAAATATAGAAGCAAAACAACAAAAACATTGGTAACATTGGGCTTATTTGTGCGAATATGCGAACTGAATAATCGAAATGGAAATCCGAATGCGAATTGCGAATTGCGAATTGGGAATGAGAATGAGAATGAGAATGGAAATCCGAATGCAAATCGAAGCGGAATTGCTGCCAAGTAGAGCACAAAATGCACTTGCCAACGAATCTCTTCACCAAAATGCGCGAGTTATTTCACTTTACTTTTATTTTATTTGTTTGTGTAAAAACTCATGGATTATGTTATATATTTGGTTTAAGGGATTGGAGAATCGGCAACTTGGCAGAGCCAGTGCAACTGATGGCTTTACTAACAATATATAAAATACCAACAGCTATCAGCTGAATAAAGAAAATAATGCAGATTGCACATTCACTTGGAAAACAAAATGCGGATGGGATTATAAGCCCTCTGTCTGATTTAATAATAGTACGAATAATAAGAAATTACTGAAATCATTTTGCTGTGTAGCTGTAGAGTCGCTTTGATAGTATACATATGTAAAGCCTATAGGCTTTGATTTTGACTTTTGGCTTCAAATTGAACAAGCCCTATAAACATGAATAATATTATATATTAACAAAAAGCTTAACAAAACTTATTTAAATTAATTTCAATTCAATGATCACTTAGTAAAAAGGCTTGATGGATAAGAGGATGTTGCTTATAAGATTATTATTATGTTTGTAAAGTTTTTTAATATTATAGACTCTCTTATCTAAAGAATATTTCTGTTAGTTTAAGGTTGCATATAAGGTTACTCCTTGCATTATTTCAGCCTTAAAGTTTGACCTAGAGGTATCAGTTCTAAGCAGCTTTAATAATAACTACCGACAGATTTTATTATTTACTATATGTTGATCTTTTTGATTTTCTTCTGATGTAGTCTCAGTCTTATAAAAAACAGAACATAATCTGAGGGCCACAAATACAAAAAATTAAAACTAATTTAAATTTAATGTCTTCTGTGCGCAAAATTCTATCACAATTTGATTTAAAATTATATAAGATAATATAAATTTAATGTGTGTCTTCTGTGCAAAATTCTGTTCGTTCTCAACCAGCATCAAGAGACATTGCGACAGATTTATGGACATCCTTGTGTACATTGGCAGAACTTTGTATAATATTCCATTTTTGTCCACTTTACGGATATACAAAAAAAAAAATGATGCAGGAATGCAAATATTGAAATGGTTATGAATATTAATGCAATGCCGCAGTGGCCTCGTTCTTTACACTCTCTCTCTCAGTTCACTCTTGGTCCTGCCGGACTCACATCATCCTTGACTGGTCTCAACTCGGCCTACAAAACCAACTGGTGAATAATTTCTCTGCAAGCCACATGAACCGCAAATGGGCGTATGTGAATAAGTATGTGAATGTGAATGTGTATGTGAATGTGGATATTCGCACCGCAACCATGCCTGTCAATAACTGCACTCACTAGCATATTTAAAGTGTTTGCAAATCATGGCAACAGGAATTAGCAGCAAATTGGTCAAAGAGAGAGAGAGACAGAGAAATACAAAGAGAAAGAGAGAGAGAGAGCGACACAGTACAGTAAGTTGGTTAGTTCTGACCAAACATAATCAGTTGGGAAATTCCTCGAAATTATGTCGGCAAATATATATAAGTAATAGCAACTTTGAGTACTGATAAATCGTTTGAAGTATGTTAATGGAATGCCTTTCTAAGATTTCAAATTACAAATTTAGTTTAGCAAAAAATGTCTGCTCTTAATTTACTTTGTCGTAGATATGTTCAATCGTTTTAGATAATTAATTGGTCAGTTTGTCAGATTCCACAAACTGCACATTGTTTTCAACAATTTCGTAGTGAAAATATTTGGAAATTGACGGCAATTTATTAGGCACTGCCTAAAAGCTCTATGAAAATGAAACGAAAAGTACGAACTTGGCCAGAACAGAATTTCCATATAGTGAATGTTATGTGTGAAAGTTGAAAACATTGAGAGCAATACTTTGGTTTACAACTTGACATAAATTCTATAGTAACTTTTGGAACAGAATCGTTAAAAACGTGCCGTAAACTTTCAAATGACAATCGTAAATTTCAACAAGAGAATTTTGGGTGGTCTGTGCAAGCTTCGAAATACCCTGTAAATTGTGTTTAAAATACTTTATTGCCATTAACAGGATATGAACTACAGAGTCAGGTAAATAAAACTCCACTCCCGTCTCTGACCCATAGTCAAAATATGCACTTTATGGTTTTGCACTTAGCAATTAACTACTATACTTTTTTTACCATCCTCACTCTCCCTCTTCCACACTCTCTCTCCTCTCTCTCTGTGTTTGTCTTACCACAGCATTTCCCTGTTGGCTCGTTGCTCTCAATTAGAGTGTCACTTCCGCTTGAAATTTAGTGTGCTGGATAAATTTACCTATCTTGTTGGGTGGCAAATGACATCAGCAGCATCACAGCTTTTGGCCCGCTCCCCATAGGCAGCTGCCATAAACTAAACTTGCCAACGAAACTGGAAAAGATGTGCCAGGATGACAATGAGTTCAACTAAGCTCCGTCTGTCCGTCTGTGAATGATCACACTGGGCATTTAACAAATCGCATTGAAATTGACATTTGTTGGCTTTGTTTGTCGATTTAAGGTCTTGGTCTTATTACTTCTGTTAAAATCGAAGACAATCTTGTATAGCAACAAATTAGTCTCTCTTTGCGAAAACTTAAAAATCATTTTCTGCCCCAAGGGAAGGCTAAGAATACACTTGATTATAAGAAACAGTAAGAGATATTTCTTGTTAATATATAGAGACACTAGTTTGTGATAAGCAGACATCTATAAAGGGTTTTTGAATTGATGAATGAATGATAAAAAGTTAAATAAATAAATAAAATGATTTGAAATGAAATCACTATGAAGAACTATTTCTAATTGCAATTCCAAATGTCGAAGAATGAAATTAAATAAAACATTTGGCATCCTCAATTGTGCGCAATTCAAATACTAATGAATCTTCATCACACACAGCATTTTGAGGATTCCATAGGCGACCTCATCATCGAGTGGAGCGTACGTGATCCAATGCGTCTGTGCTCTCTTCCTTCCTCTCTCTCATTATCTCTCTTTCTTTTTGTTCCTCTCACTCTGCTCCTGGCTAGGGGGTCCTACTGACAACAACTACCAGACAGTGTAGTGTGGAGGAGCACCTTTGGGGGATGTTGGTCTAATTCGCCAAGGGAATATCTTGTTTCGCTTCAGATACTCGTACTGCATGCGCATGTATTTTTCAACTGCCACTGTCAATATGCCAACAGCACATACTCCTCATACACTCACAGTGAGTGAGGGTATTTTGCATTTATTATGCAAGATGACACTTGGGAAGTAGTCGTTAAAGGAGTCTTCTCTAACAAACCTTTTTAACCAAAGTAAACCAAGTGATCAGTGTAGGAAATAGTCTTTGATTTGTGTAAGGGTATTCCAGCTGTTACATATCGAATTCAATTGTTGTTTACTTGTATTTCCTTTTGTTGGTGCTGAGCACGTAGCAGTCGCAGTTGAAGTCGAAGTCGCAGTCGCTTTTTGCCGATGGCCCGTAAAACATTTTTATTTTTGGCAACGCGAAGAGCCAAAACAGAAACTAAAAATTTTTGCATAAATGAAGGCTGCAGGCCATGCTTGAAAGAAGGCCGAGACAGGCAGACAGACAGACAGACAGACAGACATTATTATTGGCATTGCCAAAGCAACTGACATTTGTACCGCATTTCACTTGAATATATGTATGTAAGTCTCGAGTCAGGCACTTCTCGACATTTCAACGAAATTAAAAAACCGAAAATGCTGAGAATATACTATGAACTAAAGCAAAATTTGATGGTAGTTTGCCAATTTAATTCGTATTTGGGCTCTCGAATTAAAAATTCTGTTTTTTGGCTTATGGCCAAAATAAAATGCTCGTAAGGCGCAAATCGATAAGTTATGCAAGTGTGCTCGACCCGAAGATACCCGTAAACACTTGGAAATCTAGTTGCTTTCATAAATAGTTTTATGAGCACATCCTTTCGGCCTTTATCGTGTTCGGTCAGAAGCTAAACGAAGTGAAATTTCCATTCATTACACTTGCTTAAGTATGCATGAAAGTAGACCTACCCTCAACTTACCTCATCAACATTCAGTCATAGCATCAACTTCAGTTAATTTTTAAAGTTTTTTTCTACAAGAACTAGAAATTGAAACACTTAAGCTTATTAAAAACTCAAATTCAAATTTGTAATTCCAAAGAAGCCACAGACGGTGATTAAAGACAGGACAGAACACACTGGATGGGACAGGACAGGACGGGACGGGACAGGATGAAGTCGTCTCTGGGTTCACCTTGGCAGATTGTCAACGTATTAACTTTTGGCCTGTGGGAAAATTTTTGGGTAGTTTCTTAAGTTGAATTCGTGGATAGCTGGGAAACATAATTCCGACCGCAAGAAACCGCAGACAAATTTCGAAACTTCCACCGCACAATTACTTGAAATGATGAGAAAACTTTTGCGAAAAAAAAGACATTTACCATTCTGCAGTTTCATTTCCAAAAATTATGTTAAATAAGGGAATATTCGCACAAGAGTATGGAATTGGAAACAAGTCCCACACTGTCTCCTACTGTCTTTTGTCCCCCATTCTGTTCAAGTGCCGTGTAAATGGCCACAAAAAAAGAACAGCAAGCGTTAAATGTGAGGCGCCTCTCATATGCCTAAGTATGTATACATATACACACACAAACACACCCAGATACATACCCTCACATAGTCATGTATGTGAGTATATACAGATTCATTCATCGCAGACAAATGTGGTTTATGGTGAATACGTTCCGTATTATTTACATTTTATTCTTTCAAATTTATTTCAGCCTCAGTCTCATAACTTAATTCAAGTTTCCTCATTTTCCACATTTTCTCTCGTCCTCGTCCTCGTGGGGCTGTTTCTTTTGTCTGAGAGTGTGAGTTTATCTCGGTGTGTGAAGATGGCTTGCTTTAATTTTGGCTTCCTTTTGTTATGCTTTTTTTATTTTATATTTTTTACAACTGAATCTGTTTCGACGCCGAACGCACTTAAAGCCCACTTATACTACCCACAAAACGAGTCCAACAACAATGCAACCCAGTAATGGCGGCTCTGTCTACAAGTCCTCTGAATGTAATCCAAGCTCTCAACATACTCGGCAATTACTGCACGTCGTCGGATGTCTGACGATGTGAAAGGGGAGTGCTAGTTTGGAGTGGTAGGTTGGGAAGGTTGGTGAAGGGAAAGCTATTTGCAGGTGTGGAAACCCTTTCACCTTCCGCATAAGATCATATTTCTAGCTGCCATTCGAGTGAAATCTCCTGTCAGTGCTGTTAATATTAAAGCGTGCCAATGTGAAGGAAATTCGCTATGAATATCCAGAGAATTTTTTAATTTTGAATTTTAAGTAGTTGCACTTGCTGCACTTAATTAGCACCTCATTGAAAATTCAACAATGGCAACTAAACAATACAATCAACCCATTTCTTGTTGCTTATTGTTAGTGCAAATATTTGCATTTTGTTTGCTTACATTTTGTAATGAAAGGTATTCAACTCTCAAGAGCAAATTCAAAACATTTATTCAAGCAAAGTGTTGTGGAAACAAATAACATTCTGCATTCCTTTGTAAGAGTCAGCACTTATTATTGTATAATAAATTCTATAAAAATATATTATGTTTTGAACAGACCTCAATAAGAATAGCTGAGTTAAAGCAAATACTAAATTCTAAAACTGGCTTAACTTGAAATGAATTGGCTGAAGAATAAGTCATTGTCAAAAAATAATTTTATTTTCCATCTGTCAGTTAATTTCTCATTTATATATACCATTCTATAAAGCTATCTGCAAGTTTCCTTATCTGTTATTCAGATTATCATAAGTAAAGAGATTCGATAATTCCTTTTAAAAAGCAGACATTAAAGTAAAGAATTTACTGCATTATCATCAATAGAGAAATAAATAGAAATCTTTGTTATTAAATAGTGATTGATTACAAGCTCAATTGCTTTTGTTGATTCCAGCTTTATTTTGTTGCGTCGCACAATTCCGATTGCCATTTGAGATATAATTTGGTCAATGTAAACAATTCGATTATTGAAGTAAACAAAACAAATACGCAAAACGAAGTGTTTACATTCGCATTTCATTTGATGTCAGTCATCCCCATAGAAGCCAATAATCTGAAACCTAGCGAAGAGAAGACCTCCCTCAAATCGATTCTGAATGAGACTGTCGAGACCTAAAGCCAAATTTATGGCAACTGAAATCACTGAGAATGACGTTGAAGCTTTTTACAAATTTATCTGAGAGCTGTTGTAACGGCGAGTTTACTTCAGAGAGCTCAGTAAATGTTGACAGAGGCGTGCAACATGTTGCCAGGCATTGAGTCAACAACCGCAGCTGTTGATGTCATGTTGCAGCATCCTTTATCCACATATATCCACAACCTTTGTCTTGTTATTGATTTCTCTATTTATTTCATTTTTAACTGGTCGATTGGGTGGCTGAGGATTGACTTCTGGGTCAGCCATTACAAGCAACAATGACATTGATTTTTTACATCCTGTGCTATTTATGGCTCCTGCTGTAAGGTTGTATTTATTATGTGATCTTTATTAAAGATTTACTTACAAATTTTTATACAGAAAACGACACTCCAAACTTCTATACCTTTTCCACAATTTAAACAGCGCCTAAAGTTTAAAAGAGCTTGCTCTAAAATCCAATCTAATTTCCCGGTCCCCCTTTTGTGTAAGTTCCATGACAGATGGAGTTGTCTGCTTTTTGCATTTCAATTCCATGTATGCGGGCCTCCGTTTGGGCCTTGTTCCGCCTTTTTGCTAAACAGCAGCGAGTTGTGGCAACTGGGAAAATTGGATCGCGTAAAGGTGGACTCTGATTGCAGGTTGTTGCTGCTGCTGCTACTGCTGCTGCTACTGCTGCCCCAAAATGCGGCACAAAGCACATTGTCAGCACTTTCATTATGGCCCGTATTTCAGAGCGTGGGAGTGATGGGTGATGCTGTTGATTGAGGCATTTTCTACACAGAAGCACAGAAATGAGGTCTCTACCGTTCAGCTGGCTAACCAAAAACATCCTCACTGCAATGCTTCAAATGGAAATGATGAAGGGACTTTTAAGAGATTCTGTGAGCGCTGACCATAGAGACTGATAATGAGTTCATCCTGTGATGAATCTATCTGATATTAGCGGAGGAAACTATGTATAATAATAATAATACTGTATATAACTAAAAAATAAGTATTTTTTAACGATTTCATTTCCCATTAGCCTTAAGCACAATTTTAAAGTTCTTGATGACGACTAAATGGACTGACAATATTATTTTGAGATAAAAGAAACAGTTTCTTAAAAATATTCGGGTTTTTTATTCTGGCATACCAAAAAGTATTATTATTAGGTAAAGTAAAGAAGTTTCATAGTTCATATATAAGGTCGGAGATATTTTTGTTCTTAATTTACAAGTTACCTTTTCCATTTAGATAAACTTCTGAGAGTTTTTAAAGAATATTCTTGGCTTTTCTGCTTGCTTTTAGCCATAAACTTATCGTCTTGCATAGACTCGAAATTCTCCAGCAGCTTTTTGGAGAACTTTCCCCGCACTTGTAGAAAATGTGAGTGGAAATGATGATAAAAGGTGAAAAATCTACCAGCAGTGATAGAAAAGTGGGAGGATAGTAGAAGCTAGACACACAACTTATTAGAGGAATGTTTGCTGCTGTTGCAGCTTGTGCTTCTAGCCAAAGAAAAGTTTATGTGGCAACTTTCAGTTGCAAGTGCTGCAAGTGTTGCATACTTTATGGCGCTCAACGCATATCATGACAAACGTGGTCACACTAGACAGACGGACAGACGGACAGACAGAAAGAGGATGGTAAATGAGGAAGAAGGAAATGTGCAAGTTGCAAAGTCAGGCATACACAAAAACTAATTTTTAATGTCCTCTCAAGGATGGTAAGGAATGTACAAATACTACAGAGAATGCATGTCCTCAGAGTGTGATATAAATTGTTTGTAATTTGTCTCTCTAGTCAGTTTTCTCAAAAACACTGGTCTGTCATTTTAGAAAAACCTCAACAGGCAGCTCTTGTTCAGATTTAATGAAAAGCTCTAATGAGTTTTCTCTTTTATTAAATGGTTTTTTCTCTACAACTTTAATTAATCAACTCTGCACGAGTCTCATGATGTAGCTTATGAAACTGGCAGTCGATTGACTATAAAAATATCTCACTAATTAAATGATCTCTAGATATTACTGTCTTGCCTTAGAAACTAACTAAGCTATATTTGAATACTAGTCATGCCTTTTAACAAGCCATGTCTCTCTATTACAGACAAAACCATTTTACTTTTCCTTAATTATGTTGTATAGTTTTATTGATTTATTCACGCTATCATTCATCGCATTCATAATTTTCAGTTCAACCTGTGGGTGACACTCTGCAGATCCTGGGACCGATGTCTGTTCCGTCCGTCTACGCTTTAAGGTCAAAGAAACTTGAGCACTCTAGTTTTTAAATTCATAAACTAGCTATAAAATCAAAATTGAAATAAGATTAAATGAGTTTCTTTAAAAGTAATAGAAAAGCAAGAAATAAATTTTAAATTAATATATTTACTGTACAGAATATATCACTAATAAGTAAGTTGTCTGAAATTTAATTTCAATTTAAGCAAGTCGATTTTAGTGACTTTAAAAATGTGTTCGATTACTCAAATCTATTAATTTTTGTGATTTCTGTGGCTCTCCTGATAGACTTTTAAATATAGTTTAGTTTATTCCAGACAAGTGTCTATAATTACACAGTGGTTGACATTGATGATTATTCAATTACTGTACTTATAATGTTCTTACTCACAGTTAACCATTAACTTCTCATTCTTATTTGTATTTGTTTGTGCAATAAGTCTAAATAATCCTGTTACGATCCTTGCTGGGTTTAACGTGCTGAAAGCCTTATTCATTAACATAATGGATATTTGGGTGAACTTTGCTGTCTGTGAACTGGCCGAGTGTCAAGGATTTTACTGATATACCTGATTTGTAAAACGACTTAGAATAAGTTAAAGAAAATCTGAATTTAAAAAAACTTTCATAAAATTTTGTTTTTCAGCTCACAGACTTAGAATTATTCTCTAGTTTGATGTTCCCAATGCAAGGGAACTTTGCATGAACTACGTCTAATTTAATTTAATGAATTTGTAATAGGAACATTATCTCTCTCATATAGTCATTTAGTTTCCTTAGACTTTCCTAAGACTTTTCACAATAGTTCACAAAGTTTAAAGACAGAATGGAACTCAATACGCAACTTGACTGAAATTAGAGAGCATTTGTCTTTAACTAAATGGAAGAAAACTTGTGGAAGATAGAGGAAGTTGGAGAATTGAAGGAAAACCATGCACAATGAAAACAAAGCAAATGTACGATTTCTGCTTTGTATGTATTTAAACAATACTCTCCTCGGAAGCAGCAATTTTCATCCCCACAGCAACAAGCGAGGGGAAACCGAAGGGAAATGGAAAGAATCGAAAGTACAAGCGGCATCAGCAAGAGAAAAGTCTGTTTTCATTGTTACGTATTGTACTACGTTCGAGTTCTGCCTATTTCCATGTAGGTGAGTAGAAGACTTTTACCTTTCGAAGGGAAACAGGTGTGCTGCATGTAGCTAGACAATAAAGCTGGCAATCCATCAGCCGAGCCTACTACAATTCAAGTCATTCAGCATCATAAAATTCAATGGCGCATCAAACCAGGCTCTTTTCTCAGAGACACAATTTGAAATATTAAGACGACTACAGGGGTGATCAGAAAGAGAAAGTATTATGCTCTATAATGTTGAATTTTTGAATTACTAGTTCGTGAAATGAAGGAGACGTGTAAGTTGTCAAGTCATATTTACAGGTCAGCTGATTATTCTTAAAACCTTTTAATGTTGAGTGCAAGTCCTTAGCTGTATGAATATGATATTGATAATTACAGTTTAAGTTAAACTTATAATAGCAGTAGAGAAACCTGTTACATCTGTCTTTATATTACTTAAAATTTAGCTATAATTTGAACTATTCCTATAAAAGAGAATGAGACTTAAATCAACTATTTACATTTGATTATATTCCATTGGAACTAGTCTATTAAACTGTCTATTTTAAATTATTTATTTTTATAGTTTATTTAAAACAGCTTTCACATTTTGACGTAAGCCTTAAAGTCTAGATTAATTTTATATGCAAGTTTCAGCTGAAATTTCCTGTTAACGTAAAGTCTATCTAGATTCGAGTAAGAGTGGAAAGGAGCTAAGAATTTTACACTTATAAATGTTGCTTTTACACTTTTAAAAGGAACAAAGTATACAATAATTCTTATGCAGTCCTTCAACAAACAGACTGCCGCGTGTATATTTGACGCGTGTATGTGGTTAAACTTTCCTGAATTGTGTATTCTAGTGTTATTTACTCATTTCTGTTGCCCGTGCTTATCAAACATCGCATTCATTAGCTTCAGTATGAATATGTCTTTCAATCGACTTCCATCATTAACTTACAATGTGTCGAACTCATCGCAGTTGGTGCCGGAAATTTGTTCAATTCAACCTGTGGGCGACACTCTACTGCTCCTGGATCCTGGGACTATTTCCGTTCATATACGTTTCAAGGAAAAGAAAACTACAACGCTCTAGGTGGTTAGTTGGATACGGAATAGTCTTAAATGTGTTCTTGGTTTGGCTCCTATTCAACAGCTTTGCGACAACAGTATCAGTCACCACAGACGAGCTCTTTAAGCGTAATCCTTTGATTTTGCGAATTTCCCTAGTACAAGATGTAGTGTTATTGATGACCTTTTTTGTGACGTGCTTCCGCAATTGGTCGATGAGTGAGGAACTTGGCAGGATTCTCAACACACTACTCGATCTTCACCATCGGCATTTCATCAAGTTCGATTCAAGTGATTGTAAAAAGTTTGATAATTACATTTTATACAAGGGAGCATGCATTATATTAGAGCTCATCACGATGATCCTCATGCAATTTGTACTAGTCTCAAGCTCTGGTTTTCAGATGATTCTGGGATTCTTAAGCGTTTTATTCATGCAACTGGGCGTCCTTCTTGTTAGCATGCATTTTCATCTGGCCGTCATGTACATTTATCGATCAGTTTGGATTATAAACCGGGAACTTTTACATCTTGTCAACCAGCTTCGTGTTTTTGGAACTGCAAAGCCATCAAGAGTTTATAAATTTCACTATCTTTATAAGCGCCTCCTAGAGCTCAATCTACGACTTGTTGCAATTTATGATTATCAAATTACACTTCTCATGGTGTCGTTACTCTCAATCAATATAACCTCTCCATACTATGTAATCGTTTATGCAATTAGCCTAAAGAAACCTATTACACTTTTTATCGGATTTAATTTCCTGCAAGCCTTATCCGTTAATATAATGGATTTTTGGCTGAACTTTACAGTCTGTGAACTGGCCGTACGTGCCAGTCAAGGTACTGCAAGGATTCTTAAGCTTTTTAATGATATACCTGATCTGAGGAAGGATTTGGAACGTAATGTAAGTATCTGTCAAATTAAAGGAAGTGAAAAGCTATTATCAAAGCACCTTTCTTTCAGATCACAGACTTTGCTTTGTTCTCTAGCCATCAGCGTCTGAAATTTAATCATTTTGGGATGTTTGATGTTCACAATGCAATGGGATTTCGAATGCTTATAGCTTGTATATTGTATCTTGTGTACTTAGTTCAGTTTGACTTTATGAACTTGTAATTACTTAGAATATGATTTGTAATACATTCTGATATTTTGCTTACACTTGGGTTCAGTTTTATTCATCCAGGCTCTACAATCGGTACTGGTCCAACATTATTTAGAGTGCTCAATTGGAATGTTTATTAAAAATTGCCAGCCAAAAAATATAGGCTTTTTCTAGAATAAATTAGGAAATTGAATTATATGGGTAATCAAATCTTTCGACTAAATTCTGAACAAGTATATTTCAAATGACTAAATCCCTTTGTCCAGTGGAACTTAGTTCATCCAAATTAATATATTAATACTCAATTGAGCTCGTGGGGAAATTAACCATATCTGAAAAATTCAATTTATTAATGTAGATGGAACGACTACAAACCATACTGATAATGCTAACGTTTTCCCACCATTTCCAGTTCATTTGATATTAAACTGTCCATCTTTGTTTGAGTACGAGTTTACCGTACTTTGAGTATTAATTATTTATTTTTACAGTTCATTGACTAGTGTTATTGACTTATTCTATGTGTCCGCGCTTAATCATCGCATTTATTAGCTTCAGTATGAATATGTCTTTCAATCGAATTCCATCATTAACTTGCCATGTGTCGAACTCATCGCAGCTGGTACCGGAAATTTGTTCAATTCAACCTATGGGCGACACTCTACAGCTCCTGGGTCCTAGGACTATTTCCGTTCATATACGTTTCAAGAACAAGGAAACTACAACGCTCTAGGTGGTTAGTTGGATACGGAATAGTCTTAAATGTGTTCGTGGTTTGGGTCCTATTCAAAAACTATGCGACAAGAAAATCAGCCACCACTGGGGAACTCTTTAGGCGCAATCCTTTGGTTCTTCAAATTGCCCAAATACAAGATACTGTTTTACTGATGACCGTTTTTGTGACGTACTTTCGAAACTGGTGGGTGAGTGAGGAACTTGGCAGGATTCTCAACTCACTACTCGATCTTCACCATCGGCATTTCATCAAATTTGATTCAAGTGATTGTACAAAATTTAATTACTACGTCTTATACAAGGGATCTTGCATCATGTTAGAGCTCATCTCGATGATCCTTATGGAAATTATCCTTGTCTCCAGCTTCAATTTTCAGATCTTTTTGGGACTCATTAGTTTTCTGTTCATTCAGCTGGGCGTCCTTCTAGTTAGCATGCATTTTCATCTGGCCGTCATGTACATCTATCGATCAGTTTGGATTATAAATCAGGAACTTTTACGTCTTGTCAATCAGCTGCGTGTTTTTGGAACTGCAAAGCCATCAAGTGTTTATAAATGTCATTGTTTATATAAGCGCCTCCTGAAGCTCAATCTACGACTTGTTGCAATTTATGATTATCAAATTACACTTCTCATGGTGTCGTTACTGTCAATCAATACAACCTCTCCATTCTATGTTATCGTCTATGCCATTAGCCTAAAGAGACCAATATCAATTTTCATGGGGTTTAACTTCCTACAGAATTTGTCCGTTAATATAATGGATTTTTGGCTGAACTTTACAGTCTGTGAACTGGCTGTACGTGCCAGTCAAGGTACTGCAAGGATTCTAAAGCTTTTTAATGATATACCTGATCTGAGGAAGGATTTGGAACGTACTGTAAGTATCTATGGATTTTTTAATGACAAGCCTTAATCAAAGTTCCTTTCTTTCAGATCACAGACTTTGCCTTGTTCTCCAGTCATCAACGTCTGAAATTCAATCATTTTGGAATGTTTGATGTTCACAATGCAATGGGGTTTCAAATGAGTATAGCATGTATTTTGTGTCTTGTCTACTTAGTTCAGTTTGACTTTATGAACTTGTAATTAGAATATGATCTGTAATACATTCTGATATTTTTCATAGACTTATCTAGACTTTATACAATACACAAGTTAAGAGAATTTATAAATATTCAGTGGAGTGTGCATCATAGTCAGTAAATGGATTATTACCCTTTTCAAAAACAAAGTTAAGAAATGGGATTATACGGGTAATCAAATCTTTCGACTAAGTTGTGACTTAATGAGTTTAAAATGACTAAATCCTTCAGTTCAGCGGAACTAAGTTCACAAATCTAACACCTGCCAAAGAGTTGCTGTCTCCAGTGTAACCGCATTAGCCACATGCTCAGTGTGACAATTTCCGGGGCATGTAATAAAACAGCTCGTAGTTGAGCCCACTGTCATCGTTGTGCATCTTGTCCGAGGTGGAAGGGGAGGAATCTGGGCTGGTTCCCCAATTGCCATTCAAAAACATAGGTAAATTTGTCCAGCGCACTAAATTTCAAGCGGAAGTGACACTCTAATTGAGAGCAACGAACCAACTGGGAAATGTTGTGGTGACTAAGGGGACAGAAGGACAGTGGTAAAGGGAAAGGGAGAGGGTTACGCGATGGAAGCACTGGCACTAAAAAAGTAAACTCGTTAATGGCTAAGTGCAAAACCATAAAACGGATGTTCAGAGTAAGCTCACAGCTCACAGCTCACAGTTCTGGAACCAGAGAGTAGATTGGTTTGTTGGTTTTAGCCGACAGCGGATTCCGGAGATGGAAAAATGATTTGGGGACAGTTAGGGCAAAAAAGGGGATTTTAAATGCGGGCTCGTTTACTCTACACTTTTTTATGATGGTTCTCAGTAATTAATGGTCTTCAGGCTGTCGAGTTTTCTTTATTGGATAAAATAAACTTAATTAAAGTGCAATTTTATTAGATGCAAATTAAATAGGATATTGAAGAGTGTTTGACAAAGGAAATTGTATGAATAAGTTTAGAAATATATTTAATTGGAGTAATTTTCAGTGGTGCCCATGTAGTAAATATTAAGGTTCAATTAAAATTTTATATAGCAGCTGTTTTATATGAACTGATGGAATATTAAGTATACGTAGCGTTTAGTGTTATTATAAAATAGTTAAGAAGCCGTGAAAACTATATTGCATACATATGAAAAATGGCTTAGAAAAATCACAATGGACAAGTTGATATAAATTTAAGGGCATTAAAAATATGTTCCTAATGCTAAGAAGTTGCTATATAAAAAGTTTTAATTTAAATAGAAAGTGTAATCCATTTTCAAATAAAACAACGCTAAATTTAAGACCAAAATAGTTTTCAATTCTTGTTTGCTTGGTTTTTGAATCTTTTGCAATTTCATTTTTTTAATTAAATACTCGATACATCATGTAATGTAATGCAATGTTTTATTTTAGTGAAAATTGATTTTTGAAAAAATTGTATAACCAAAATTATTACTTATTTATTTGATTTGGATTGGTTTATTTATCGTTATAATACCAACACACTATTCTGCAATTGAATATTATTGAAAATGGGTTTTAGTTCTTTTATAATGATAATTTAATTTATGAGTATATTCTGGAAACGAAAAAATTTACATGATGCGAGCTTTGTTTATAGGTTTTTAGATTTCGGTCATAAATACTCTGCACACATTGAAAATGACTGGTAAGCAAAACACATACATACATATGGAAATGCATATATTTCAAGTCTAATTGCCAGAAGGCTTAAAGCAATTGCATTCTTGTGTTTAAGTTACAGATAAGCTTACAACCCGGACGTTAACTAGCTCTAGTATAGGCCATTAGGCTCTAGATCTACTTGGATGCCTAGTCTGCAAATAAATTCAAACAAACTCTTTACGACACCCCCTAGACACTCTACACACACACACACACACACACCCATACAGAGGCTCATACACTCAAAGAGAAGAAGCCATTAAAAGTGCTCGACTCGAATGTCGCCTATACTCATACTCAAACTTGTATATGTGTGTTATTTGAGTACTTTATATTCAAAACTGTGTAATTTGTACAAGTCGAGCATCAAGAAGGGGAGCAGAGTGGAGAGTGGAGTTGAGGGGCGTTGGCAACAGCTGCGATTGTCACATTAACCTGATGTCGACCGAGGGAAATGTGGAAAATGTGGGATACGCTTCAGGATGCCGCCTGGTTGCCTTTCATAAGCCGTCGCGCCGGTCGTCCTCGGTCCTTGGTCCTTGGTCCTCGTCGGTTGTTGGTTTGGTATCGTCAGGTCGCGGTTAATTATGTTTTTTGTATGCCCCGACGCATACAAAAAGCGAGCATTCCTCGACCTGCTCCCTATTTGTCTCGAACACCTCCGCCTTCGTCTCCGTCTCCGTCTCTGTCTCCGTGTCGTCTGCCCGTGCGTGATTATCGTCTCGGATTTAATGTGCACTTTGATGTGAAACATTGCTAATTTGGCTTTTTGTTGTTGGAAAATTGTATTGTATTGTATGAATGTATGTGGAGCATTGAGCCTATGTTACACTAAGGCATATTTAAAGTCTTATTAATGCCTTGGCTGTGACATTGTAATGTGCTTTGGTTTCAATTATGATTCTGGCCCAGATGCGTGAAAAGAATTTATAAAAGTCACAAGGAAAGCTGATTTAAAACTGTCACTGTTTAGAGTCTTCCTTAAGGAAAATCACATGCTGATTTAAAATGAAAGTTTCATATCATATTTGAAAGGCTTTCCCAGAACTGAAGGAGTATTTGGGCAGATCTTATAGCTCCTTATTACGTCAAAAAACCCTTTAAGCATAGATTTTTCTTTACCTCAGGCAGTTTTCAACACTTTTTCTCTGTTTGGGTAATCTGTCTGTATTTCCATTTCATTTTCTTTGAACCCAATAAATTTCATGTTTTGTTTCTCTGACCCTTTTGACACACCTTTCAGCATGATCGAACTTAGCACATCAAATACCACTTGACGCTTGTCAGAAACATCTCGATATTGGTCCTCGCAATTTAATACTTTGCTCTCTGTTTACCTTTTTCTTTCGAACATTGACTTTTGCACATTTGGCTGAATTTTAAGCGTGTGCTTAACAATTTTTGACAACTTTTTCAAATTCCTAAGGTTCGAGTACTTAGGAGGTGTGTGTTTTTGTTGGAAAGTAATTTTGATTTTATTAGCTGTGTGCGGCACCTGATGGGAATCTTTTGGTATCATCTGCACCTTGGGCATAGATTTTTTTTTAGCTTTCTTCAATTCAATTTCACTCAACTGCGTGGAAAGTTTGCCATACACTCGTCTCGTCGCGAGCACGGGACAAAGTTAACAGCCTGTGGAGTAAACAAGTAAAAGTGTTTTTAACGAGTCTTAAAAATCGACTTAAATATACCCTGTTCTTCAAAATGAGTACACAACCCTCCTTGAATCTGCTCAGCTCAAATAGCACAAAAAGTTTATACAGTTTTAGGCGCTTTTTTTTGCACAGGGTAAACAACCATCTAACAATGTGTTTCTTTCAACGTTAACACCGTCGATATTTTCTTGTCATGGAAAATACATTTGGCCCAAATGCCAAGCAGTCACCCATCCATAAAGCAACATCGTTGCCAGGGGTCAACTATTTTTGCACATTTTCCAAGAACGTGTAGCATCTCGATGTTACAAGCTGCCTACTTTTTCCTGTTGTGTAGTAAACGTATCTGGAGATTTCCTAGAAAGGTTGTGTGATTCCCTTTATGAAAAGAAAGCAACTGCTGAAAACACTGAGAGTAGTAGTCTTAAGATTATTAGTTAGCATATATAATTGTAGAAGGAAAAGTATTAAGCCTGTTAGATTAGTGTAGTATCTTAACTACCAATATATTAAGTAGTAAGAAAATAGTAAAAGTAAAGCTAGAACTATTGAAACACATTTATTAGGAAGTTCTAAGCTTCACTAGCAGAATCCCGCATCTCTTGACTATTTTCACTTACAATAGTCATGTCGTCATCGACTTCAGTTTCCGTATCATCTTCAGAGGCATCACTGTCAATTAAGTAGCCAATAATACTGAATTTGGCACTCAGACTCTGCTCCCACCGTTGGATAACATCGTCGGTGCAGACTCCCATGGAACCACATGCAATATTAAGGACCTTATTGGCATTGCAGCCGGCCAACAATGAATAGATTCCCGATTGTGAGAATGTTTCGCGTAACGAGCTAAGATCATATATTTTTCCATTTAGGGCCGTATAGATGGGTTCATTTTCATGCAATCCATCATAGGCAGTCAGCTGTTGATTTGTAAGGCAGAGAACTTCATGTTCTAATGGAAATCCTTCTTGGTTACTCCGGCTCTCCGAGTTTAGGTGCGAAGGATACTCCAAGTCTGGACGTTTCTTGTCGACTTGCTTTCTATTCAGCGTACAGATTTGGTTGATCTTGATTGTTACATAATATCCAAACACAAAAGAAATAATCACTTGGGTCATGGGATTTCTAAGCAAGGGACGAAGATATCTTGTGACCGCAACAATACTGGTATTCTTTTCTAGAAAGATAATTGAATATAATTTTGGAATAGACTATTTTTAGATCAGTCAAAACTCACTTGTAATTAGTATTTGAGATTGTAGGATATTAAGTAGCGACATTTTGTCTAACATCTCGGTTATTTTATACTATTGAATATAATACATGTATTTTCTATTATTTCTTTTGACACACAAATAATTTTGTTCATTTTTTCCCTACTATAGATTCGAATTCCATTTCAAATAGAACAGACATTTTAGTTTTACTAATCTTCTATGTATTTATAATAAGCTAAAATTTTTTTTTATTTTTTGGTTCTCCACATATAAGACTTTATAGCTTCTCATTTGTAGAAATCATTGATTGGTGATGGGTAATATTTTACAGCTGTGTACTTTTTATTAGTGTTCACTGGGTATATTTAAGCCTATCCTAACAATGTTTACGCCTATCTTTACAGTCTTTGAGAAACTGGACTGATGATTATTCAACTCCTTTACATTGATTATATCTTTAATTATGGCACGGCTGAAAAGAGACAAGAAAACAATAAATCTGGTGGGAATTTAAGTCTTTGAAATTTCTGTAATTAACTGAAATACATATAATAAGCCATATTGCGTGGACGGCAGCCACTTCGTCCATCGTTTGTCTGGCGACAGCCTTTTATGTGATGTTTTGTGGACTTATGAGCTTAGGCTTTGCGGTTTTTTTTCCCCTCTATTGTGAATGTCAGTGGGTTTTGCCGACATTTACCAAAGAGAATTGCACAAAATAAGGCTAATAGGCAGCCGAAATAAGCCCCAAAAAATGTACACAAAGAGCAAAAAGCAAAAGTCAATGTGAACAGCTGCCCCGCTGTTTGTTCTCAATTGAAAAGTTTATTAATAACAAACAAGAGTCAGTGATGATGGCAACCGCCGTTGAGCTGTTCGCATTAAAAAAAAAAGGTTCTTTATATAAATATACGTTTTTTTTCGTTTTAATTAAATCGTAAGTAGATTCCGCAAACCGAGTGAAATTATATTTGAACAGCATGCGAAATATGTTTTAATTTATTAAATGAATATAATCCACAACCAAACTTTGGTAGCCAAAGCACTGTGATAGTCGTCACACGCGTCGTATGCGTAATATGTGTAGTCTTTCATATGAAGGCGCCCCCGGAGCAACAAAATCAACGTTATGCAAATTTAAATGTGAGCATCAGGCGGAAACGAGCTGCGTCGACTTTTTTCTGCGGAGAGTTTTCTTCCCCCTCCCATCCCCAACCCGCCGCCACTCCCCTCCGTCTGTTGCCCAAGCTGTGAGTTCCCTGCAGCTATGTATATTTACATATGAGCGTTTGCATGTGCATGTGTCTCTGGAAACTCAAAATTACATTTGTTTCACATACACACACACACACACACATTCACAGACATGTGGTGACAACGAAAAAAATATTTGTAATGAGCTTATTAAGTCATATTAAAGTCCAAGTACAACCAATTTGATAAAACAGCAAGAGAAAGAGTGTGTGTCCTTGTGTGTGTATGTGTGTGGGTGTGTGTATGACTGTTTGTGTTACAGCCTGGCTTATACAAGTGTACACATTTGGAATTAAAGTTAATAGCAAATGACTGGCAGAATGTGCATAACATAAATGAGGCTAACAGATGGCTTAACAGCCGCCGAATTGTATAAGGAAATTGTGATGGGGTAATGAGAGGGGTTGACGGAATACGAGGGGGTTGTCGGTGGTAACTCAGCTGCATTTGTTCTGCCAACATGTGACTTAACAAGCTTACACTTCTGAGTCTTAGACTCTGTTACTGAATGCTCAATTATCTCAATTATAGTGTGGATTTAAGAAGCGTAATTGCCCCACTGTGCGTTAAATGTGTTTAAAATTAAGATCTTCGTATACAAAATTAGCCTACCACGCCTGTATTACAAAAGATTTAAAGTGCGCTTTAAATGCGTTTAAAATTTAGATTTTTATTTGTAAAATTTTGATCTACCACACCTGTATTACAAAGGAGTTCTGTCAACTGTTTTTCTTAAAACTGATGAATACTTTTTATTTTGTAACCTTTCTTCCAATTTTAAAATGTCAAATGTGAATTCTTCTTTATTAAAATTAGAGCACCGACTTATCGTTAAATTTAAGCATACAACATAATTAATACTATTTATTGTCCTTTTTCACTACTACTACTACTACTATTATTTCTTAATGCTCTTTTTGACAGCTTAAAATAATATTAGTCATATAAACTTGACTTAATCGAAAGCTTCACTCCCATTAATTTGTGGATTTCAGTTTGTTAAACATGCCTTAAAATCATGTTTGCTGTACACATATTGTCCAATAGAAGTAAATTTTTCTTCACTCTGATATCTATAGAAACTTGTTCTTATTTTGCACTAATTATACGAATTATGTATTTTAATGAAATTCGTGCGCTGAGGAACTCAAGTTCCAAGCTGTCACCCCAACATTAATTTGCTTCAAGGAAACAGGTCCTCCTCCACCTGATCATCAGCATACCAACAAATAAGTAGTTAATAACTTATTTATAAGAACAGACTCAGTACCTGTCAACTATCTTTACAGTTAGTTTTGCAGCGGAAATGTTCATTTATTAAAAAGATTGCATCGCAAATGTGTGCGCTTAATACGATTAATTAAGTTTTTTCGTAGTTGCCTAATTGGAAGGCACTGTCAAAATTAATGAACACGGAAATGCAAGTCGAAGAGGTGAATTGAGACTTGAGAAGAAGAAGATGTTTTCCTTTTTGTTTATTTTATGTGAGTACTGGAAGCATATAAAGTGTTTGAAGCTCTCACGAACTTTTAAATTGATGCGCATCCTGGGCAAACTGGAAAGTTTTCTGGCACGTATTCAGTTTGTGGCGCCACAATACTTTCGGTGCCACAACCCAAACCCATTGCAACCCAACCCAACCAAACTCAACTCAAAATTTGTTCATTACGCATGATGCTGCTCGAATATCCCATTATGATTCGATATTAATGACGTGTCGGGAATGTCGGAAAGAACCTTACAGTTATATGCTCATTAGTTATACTTGAAAAGTATTTGGAAAATTAAAATGGAACACATCGGATTGCACACAATTAGTGTCAGTCAATAAATGATGATAAGGGCAATAAAAACAGGCAAACATGTATGGCGAACACTGCAGAATAAGCCAAAACTTGGCTCCTCTCACGTATTGACCCACTCTCGGTTATGGCAAGAACATTTATGAGCCATGCCGCATTCATAAACCACAAGACCGCAGACATTAGGGCGGCTTTAAGTGACCCCTAGGAAGGCAATCCCACCTGATGGGGTTGCAGACGACGTGAGAGGTGACAACTGCAGACGCCACGGCACAAAATAGAAAGGACACACAAAAAACCGGCAGGAAAAAATGAAAATGGCTGCCACGCGAAAAGTTATGAGAGGTTTCCCTTAGTCCCAATCTGAGGCCCAACCTCAACCCAACTAACATTCGAGACACCATCTAGTATTTCAGCTGATGTCGAACAGCTGTGTTGGCAATGTTTTGGGTAATTCTGAATGAATCTCCTGATGCCCTCCTCTCAAACAGCCCAAAATAAATCCCAAAACAGAAATATGTTCCAAGAGGATGCTGTGCGCATGTTGAGATTCTGTGAGAGAGTCTATCCGAGAACTTCTCTCTCTCTCTATTTTTATGGCAAGCCCGAGCTTTTATCTGAGTCTAAAGGCATCCATGGCATCGCTGATGATGCTCCTTCAGTAGCGGAGCAACTTTCAAGCGTTACGTTTGGGAAAATGCGGGAGTTGTGAAACCCTTAAAGGCAAGAAAGTTCCTGAAAAACGGCGCGCCAACCGATTTAAATTGTGATTTGTTTCCAAATAAAGTTTACATTGTTTAAAATTATAACAACAGCCGGCAGTTGAATTCCTGCAATTTTGTCCCAACGTGTGCATTTTAAAATACATTTCTCACAATTTTAAAAATGTCAATCAGTGCGAAATGTGATTTAAACCAAACAGATTTTGAGACGTTATGTTGCAGTTTAATTTAAAAGTGTTGCAAAATATCAATCCCAATAAATTACAATCAATAAAATCATTAATTAAACAGGATATTATGTGTTTGGAAATAATAGATTTTATAGGAACATTATCTTGAATCAAAGTTGTTGGAAAGTCATAAAACAAGCATTAACCGAATATTATTAATATATTTTAAATAAATACGTACTACAAAGTATACAATTTAAAATGAACTTGTAGATTTTTCTTTAATTTGTAAAGGTTTTATTTGGTTTTTTAAATTAATTTTTTTAATAAGTGTTTAATTTTTGATCAAAAAATAAAATATAATGTAATTTAGTTGGGATACTAGATTTTAATTTATTGTATATTTCAGCAATTTTAAAAAGTATTCAATAAATACAAAGTTATATAAACAAGCAGAAGACGCAATTAAATTGCAAAAGTTACAATTCAGATAATCAAATCAAAAGTGTGACGAAAAGCGGCACAGTTTGAACGAAAAGTGCCCAACCCCAAACAAATAACATAAAATTAATTCGACAGTCGATCAAAAAGCCAAAACAACAAGAACAAAATCAACAACAAGAAGAACAACAAGAACAACATTAGCGAGAACAAGGAGCGACATTGTCGGGCAACAAGAAGTACAAGACACTTAGTTGAGAGGGCAGAAAAGAAGCGACCCCGAGAAGCGTACGTTGTACGTGTTTTTCCTTTTTAAAACTACATCAAATAACATTTTATACCAAGGCCCCGACCCATCAGTTGAACCCACCTATTCCAGCTCTCCATCTTCTCCATCTTCCTAACCTCCTATTACTTCCCCGACTCCACCTTCTTCTTCTCTGCTTCGCCTACTTACTACTATCCACTATTTCACTGACTAGTCAATGCCAGAGATCGCTGCTTACAAGTGCCACTTGAAGCGCTTCGATTCCAGCTGAATGTGAAAGGCATTGGGCAAGGACGAAGTGAAGAGGAGAGGTGGAGGTGGTATGTGGGGTGGGATTGGTATTTGTTGGTGACTTGGTTTATGTTGTTGACCCGGCTAGCAGCGTCGTGAGACGTTGCCTTAAACGCTACGCTTTACATAGCGAAAACTGAAAGATTCTAAGAGATTAAGCTCACCCCCATTTCACCCTCTCTTTCACACACACACACAAGCAGACACACATACATATACACATTCTCGTTGACTCATTCCAAGTCTGTTTTCTCGTGATTTGTATGCGTTGCCACCATTGGCGTTGCCGTCATCAACGTGGCTCGGCTAATGTTGGTGTTGGTTTTAGTATGCGGTGTTGGAGACATGAAGTTGTCCTCTCTCCTGCCTTCTGCCTCACGCCTCCTGTCTACAGTCTACAGCCGAGCTTAGCATACGTTTTTCACTAGAAACGTGGCTACTTTCCATCTCAGGTCTCTACTCCACTCCTTCACCTTTATGCTGCGTGTTTTTGGCGTGTTTGTGGCATAAAAATAAAGATAAATGCGAGTTTCTTACAAAGCAGAACACACTCTATGAACAAGCATAGTGGGTTAAAATATTATTATTAGATTTTGCATTATTTATTATGATTTAAATTCAATTGATTAAAGATTAATAATCAATTCTTTGTAAGTGCAAAGATATTACATTTATTTTGAAATGAAAGACTTGTGGCAACAAATGTGAACATGTTTCTGTTTAACAAAACAAAAATTACGCTAAACATTAATTTGTTAACACATCATTATTTTAATTTATGATTTTAATATTTAACTGTATTTTTGATTAATATTATTTTGTAAAAAACAAACAGATCTTTGCCAGTCAGGTACTTTACTGAAATACTGTTTTGCACTTCTTCTTAACTTACAAATTTTCGAATAAGATTTATGTATGGTTGTGCTCAAATCTGCCTTCCTATCTGCCTATTTCCTTTTCCTTCCTTTATCAGTGTCATCAGTCTTTTTATATACGATACAGTTTATGTTAGTACCTAACCCACTGTGCAGCTCACCTTGTCTTTGGTCTGACTCGCAGCATGGGAATCGTTTTCACAAAACAGTGCGGCCACAAAACAGCCAACAAAAGCTAGAAGTAGCTGCTGATTCTATGCCAGTCGAGAGACTTGCTTGGCGTTTTTCCAGCTAGAAAAATAGAAGTAATCGGAGAGAGAATAAGCAACGTCACCGTCGAGTCACAATCGTGGTGCTTCTTGTCATCCTCATTGTCGTCCTGGCGGTTGCCATTTGTGTTGAGGCATTCCCATTCACCTTATGAGCGCGGTTGCGGTTGCGAGTTTTAAATATCAAGCTACATTTTTTTCCCTTTTTGCTTCGTTTTTTTCTGCTGTTTTACACCAAAAATGCCTCCCGCACATAAACATTTCTAAATAAAAAGCGAAGCTTTGCATAGAGAGGACGGAAATGGCGCAAGTTTATCTACAGCTTTATATCGCCTATCTCCAACCCCCGAGAACTACTCCAATGTATCTATGTGAGGGAGAGTGTGCTTGTGTGTGTGTGTGAGGATGTGTGTGTGAGGAGGGTGTGTGTTCTTATGTGTGTTGATATTAGCGCTGCTTTATGGCTCAGTGTGTGAGTGAATGGCACGCTTCGTCGCATTTTAAATTAAGCTTCATTTTTATTTCTATTTACTTTTGCTTTTTGGCTGCAACTGTTTGTACACAAAATACACACAAAATGCTGTAAAAAAGAAGAAGCCCAACAACAACAACAACAACAGCAACAACAACAAATAAAAAAGCAAACTTTTTTTTTAACATCCAGTCAGTTTCTGCCCCTCTCATTTAGGCGCTGCGTAAAAATGTTTATTTGTTTTTCATTTTCACTTTTATTATTCCAACATCTCTAAAAAATATTTGTATATATAAAAAACAGCATTGAGTAGCTCTTGTTTATGTTTTGATAGCCAAAGCCTTATTTTATTTTTGCCTCTCCACTGTAAATGTTTGATTTCCCTTTATTTGTGATTACTTATTATTTACCAATTTCCTCTTCTACTTTTATTGTAGTTAAATATTTCCAATTTCTTCTACTTGCAATTACAATTTCAGCAAGTTTGAAGTGAGGGTATTTTATGTATAATAGATATAGAGTACATACTTTAAATAATTTCGGTTGTGTATCTTGTTTTTGTGGGTAAATTATAAACAGTGATTTATGGTAGATTTCTCACTAAAAGTCGAATTATAAAAGAATTATTATAAATCTCAATTTTTAATTGAAACAGCTGCATTGCCTTTGACTTCCAGTTTCCTTTAAAAGTAACTTTTTAAATAAGACGAGAACCTTCTGACGGAAG
Organism: Drosophila putrida; assembly: GCA_037043535.1. Classification (NCBI taxonomy): domain Eukaryota; kingdom Metazoa; phylum Arthropoda; class Insecta; order Diptera; family Drosophilidae; genus Drosophila; species Drosophila putrida. The sequence goes on along the minus strand of JBAMBI010000169.1, from coordinate 115,572 downwards.
GAATCGGTCCTTGGTGGTTGGTGCTTCCTTTATTTAAAACTAAGAGGATTTCATTTGTTTTTGCTTGAGCTGCTCTCATGGTGCTTATGTTGTTTGCATCCAAACATTTTCCTTATGCTATTAGCCTCTGAGGTTTTTCAATATGCTGAGTAACCGATGCTTGAAATTTGTCTTGGGCATGTCTGTCTGTCAACTGGGCGTATACTTGACTTTTTGCTTTATTGCTGGCATTGATTTGTTAAAGCCGGACCACAAGCATTTCAATATTGCAACCGCATAACCAAATTCCATGCATTTTAATTAATTTTGTCATTACAATAATTAATTAAATGCCAGCCAAAGCACACAGCTGCATTAAATTGAAATGTATACTATGTACATACATTATACATATATTTAAATAGCTCCCATGAGGAGGAAAACAGAGTGAGAAACCACTGTTGATTTATGACTGGCAGTAGTTAGAGTTATAAATAAATGGGACCAAGTGCAAAATGCTGTATCCTTCGTTCGCATCAATTGGAAACTTCGATTTAAACTCCTTAATTGTGAGCAAGCGTTTAAGACAAACTTACGTAAAGATGAAAGTCAGTCGAGAACTTTCCTTTATTTACAGACAAATTTAACTATAGATGAAAATCAATTGAAAGGAAAAGCATTGCAAACAATGCAGTTGATACGGATCTAAAGAGATAAGGAAATTGCACTATCAATCTGACTTTCAGGCACATTATGTGACGAACATTGTTTTGGTTTGTCTTCCAAAGTACTCAGTATACCCATTAATGAGCAACTCATGCAATTACTCAATGGCTCAATTGCCACATTGCCACATTGCCACACCGGGTATTCGGTATTCTGAGGCAAGTATCTGCTGGACACTGAATGAGGCGCAATGAACTGTGAGCTGTCATCTTGAGCAGCCAAATTGAAGTGACCGCAAATCAATTTTGTCGACAAATGAATCTCAACGATTTATTCCTTTTATGTCCTCACTTTTTCCTTTCTTTCTCCTTTATAAGTCCATTGAGGTTGTCAACGGCTATGGCAATTATTTAATTTTGAATGAAACTCAATTGAATGTAAAATTGACAATTTGGTTTTTATTCCTTTGTGTGATTGTCGCATTCCAATCAACATTTATTAAATTGCAACATTATTTATGAATAGTTATGCAATTACAACTAACTTGCATCTGAACTATTTTTGGCAAAATTCCAAATTTGATTTGTTAAATTGCAATTTTCTGCATTCCTAAAAAATTCTTAATTGTGGCATTCAACTGAATAAATTCATGCAAAAAATATAAAACAGAAACAAATATGACAATAAAACATTTTATCTAGTATTTATTTAATGCCAACTAATTGAATAAAATTGAATATTCAACATACAGATTGAAGAAATATAAGATTTACATAAAATAATAATATTTGCATGTATAAAATTGATTTAGCATCTTAAAATAATAATAGTTTTTCTTTTTCTCTATTTTGCAGTCGATGTAATGCGTCAATGCAAATGAAACCACAAACAAAATCGCCTACAATATAAAAAAAAATCACATCCGAACGACAAATAAATACATCCATTAAACAACAGCTTATTTAAATATTTCTCTCCAAAATGCTAACGAAAATAGCGAAAGTCTGGATTGTTACATTTGTAATGCTGATGCCCGCAGTTTGGGCCGCAGGAGAACCTACCAAAGCATCGGCAATAACAACACCGATTCCAACCATAACAAATGAGTTGCACAGTAGCCACGCCCCGAATACCACCACAGTGGTCAGCATTACCAGCGGGGAAGGATTAAAGGGAAATGAAACAAGGGAGGTGACGTCAGCGGCAGAAAAAGGGATTTTAGAGGAGCTCACAACCATTCCACCCACTTCAACGTCGACGTCAACGGCCACGCCCACCACAACGGCAACAACCAGCACAACAACAACGACAGCAGCAACAGCGACAACCACAACAAAAACTGCAACCGTTGCAACAGGAAATGAAGGCGACGAAGAAATCAAGGCATCAACAACAGCAGCAGCAGTAGCAGCAGCAGCAACGGGAGTAGAAGATGTTGCAACCACAGCAGCAGCAGCAGGAGGAGGAGGAGGAGAAGATGTTGCAGCAACCATAATGACGGACAAGTTAATGACGACAAACGTGCCGCCACTCGCATCACTTGGTAGCGTCTTTGACAGACTCTATCGGATCAAGTTCAATGAGCAGCAGGAAAACTCTGATGTCGACTCATCTTCTGATTTTGAAGATGCTCCTGTTTCCTCACCCTCTCCCTTGCATATACAAATGCAGGCAGCAGCCTCTTATCAAGTGGCCGAAACTCTGGCTGATCTCAATGAGGAGGAAAAGAAACGATATGGGGCTTTATTGTTTCAACAATCGTCGGCAAGCAAACTGAACATTGTGGATCTCTATCCAATGAAACTCGAGGACTTTCAGCCCATAATGAGAGGTGATAAAGTGATGGAAGAGGAGCAACCAAATGCTGTCTTCAAGCAGCTTAATAATGCCGAGGAATATCGACAGAATCTAATGCCCAATGAGGTTGAAATGATGGTTTCCAATCCGACAGTCAATCAGGCAACAACCATGTCAACAACAACAACGATGAGAACGATGCAACAACAACTCCTTCATCGATGACAACTCTGCCAAGCGTTGAGTCCACGCCGAGTGATTTTACACGGAAATTGTTGGCAGAGCAGGATGATTTGATAACGGAAATCGAGCGCAAATTTCAATTGGAAGAGACAACGAGCACAAGCACCGCAGCAACGGCAGAAACCACAACCACAACCACCGCAAGCACCACCAGCACCACTTCGACAATGAGGTTACCTCAACTGGCACCTGGTAATAGCTACATTGATCGACGTGTGAAGAAAAGCTTCGAGTTCCCCATGCAACATAGAGCTAGCGATGTTATGGCCCTGCCCAACATTGACTTCGCCAACACCAAATTCAACACGGATGCCTCCGATGGCCACGAGGCCAAGACAGACTCTGTGGCGGTGGTTGCCCCATCTCATCCAGAATTCTCAACAACAAAGTTCTACAACAGCAAAGAGTTGTACAACGAAATGTTGTTACATAATAAACGCAAGTTAATGAAAGAAATTGGCACTACGAAGGCAGCTGGAAAAGAGATAGGAGTAGGAGTGGGGCCAAAGATGGAAGAGAGGGGTACTGTGCCCACAGCAGGCAGCATTATAAAGTCATCAGAGGTCCCAGCGAGCACCCAGTCACAAAGTTCGGAGCAGCAACGTCAAATCATTAGAGCAAGTGAGACCACAAAGTTGGAGGTCTCGTCACCAACGACAATGTCGACAAAACGCGTGACTTTGACGCCCACCAGGCAAACTTTTGACGGCACCACAGCCACAGCCACGACAGCAGAGTCAGCTAGGGTAGAGATAGACGGGGTTGAAGGGGCTACAACAATACCCAGTACTTGGACTACTGTGAAACCCATAAAATACCAGAAGGAGCTTAAGCGCGCTAAATTATTGCTCAAGGCTCTGAAGCCGCCAGTTCCCTCCGACCCCGAGTTGGAGAAGCTAGAAGTGGTCGCAGCGAAAGTCAAAGTTACATCCCAGACAGGCAATACAACTGCAAGTCCCACATCCACAACCACTCCCAGCTCTTCCAGTTCCTCCAGTTTGTTACCAAGGCATCCGGCTAATCTAGCTAAATCGGCCTCAAAGCCAATTGCTCGTCCGCGTATTTTAAGTCGCCTCCAGGAGAAAATCAATTCGCTTGAATGCGAAATACAAAATGTGCCACAGGATTCACATTTGTGGCGAGGCAACGAAACGCACGAGCTGCTGCTGCCAATTGTGGTAAGTTCATCTATCTATAACTGATAAACAGTTTGAGCTTTAAGGCTTAAACCAAAACAATTGAAGCTCTCCACAAAAGCCATACAAGTCCAACAGGCTGAAAGCGATCCTGAAAGCAGGCACATACTCCTATTATTTGAACAAACAGACTGAATAATTAATTTGCCTAGCGAGCAGCCTTTATTTACATAACGTATTCCTAATGAGCACTAATGACGAGTACATAATATGCTTAGAGAGCTTATATTTACAGAGAAAGTTTAGTTTTCAGTGCAATTCCAGGTGCAGTTGTAGTTTCTCACTGACTGCGTTGGTAATTGTTTAATAAGTTAACTAATTATTTACTTATATTTTATGATAATACAATAATGCTTAATTCTGAAAAGCACTTACCCAAGTAAGTTTCTATAAATCTTTAGCAACCCAAAAGAAACGCCAAAGCAATTTATTCAAATGTTTAAAACAATCTTTAAAAGATTTCATAAAAGTAAAATTAATGAGTTGAAGTTTCTAGATTATAAAAATTAATAGAAAAGAAAGGAATACATTTGGATTGCTTTTATTAAGAACAATAATAGATAATGTTGTAGAAAATTTCTGAAACTCACTAGTGGTAGTATTTCTTTTATATAATAACTTCTATCTCATACTTAATCGAACTTTAATAAACACCAGTTTTGACTTGAGAAAAATGTAGCATACATCAGGGGTGAAGTTATGTTTCCAGGAAAATAATTGTTTAAAGCATAATATAAGTAAAACTTACTTTAGCTATGAATTCAATTCATTTAATCTATTGCAAATTGCATCACATGTGAAAAGGTTTGATGAAGAAACTGTAGGCTAAAATAGAAAAAAATAAATCTGCTAGATAACGCATTTTAAATACGATAATACGAAAGTAATGCACAAATACATTATTTTTATAGAAAAAATCTATTATATGTTTAGCCCAATAATGCCGACTATGCACAGCACAAGCGGGTCAAGCCAAAAGAGATTCTGAAAAGATTCTATTGTATCTCAAAGATACAATGTGAAATCCCAAACGAACACTGACCCAAAACTGTTATGAAGGAATTCATTTGCTTTTACCTTTTCGGCATGCAAATTCCAAGTACGAGTATGCCCTGCTTATGCAAAGGTTTTCTTTAATTATTTTACATTTTGTACATTTCGTACATTTTGTATTTCATTTACCTTTTTTTTGTTGTTTGGGGGAAAGATTGCAGGAGAAAAAAAAGATTTTCAGCACAAATGATATGCAAGATAGAGGTTCTGGTTTTTTCTTTTTATTTTAACGTATTTGCTAAGGTTAACAAAATGCAGACACATTTTAATTAAATGCACGAGAAAGAGATAGATAGAGAAACTGAAAAGTAAAGTGAGAAAGAGAGAGAGAGAAGAGATAGAGCTCCCTCTCTCTGAAAAGATGTTGGCAACATTTGCTGATCAAAGGTAAACAGAAAATCAATTTCATTTCATTTTATTACCAAGAAAAGAAATAAAGACCAAGAAGCCGTCAAATTAAATGACAAACTGAAACAAAACAAAGACCAAACGTTGATGTTAATTAAAGAGCATTGACGACTGAGAAGCAGACTGAGAATGCGATGGAGAATAAGACTGTGAAAAGGCGAGTTGCGAAAGCAAAGAACTGTTCCAGTTAAATCAGCAATGGCAATGCCCGCAGACAGATGCCATTGAAAAGGATAAATTGTGAAATGAATTTAAATATTTGCCCAGGGACATTAAAAATGACTGTTAAGTTGCGCTTCATTTTCTCTTTTCCTCCCTCTCTGTCTGTTTCCTCATCATCTTTGCAGAGGAAATATATATGCTGAATTTATGGTTGGTTAACAGACATCTGGGGCCCAGAATTGTAAGCCATTTTAGTTTTCTGTAATCTAACAACAAATGTGATTTAATAAAGAAAATGAAACTCTATTATGTGTCCCTTTTCGGTTTCTTTTGCATAAAGATACTGAGATGGATAGGCAAAGTTTCAAAGGCAATGGCACAACCCTGAGTATTTCCGGTCAACTTGTTTGGGTCGCTTCCTTCCACACATGTTGCGGAAATAGACGAATCAAATGCTGATCAATAATTTCCCCTCATTGCCAGGCTGTCCTCACAGTTTGTTCAGCTTCTCAAAAGGATTAAATTTCTTGGGTTCATTTGAGAATGTCAAATGTTTGTCTATTGTCTGCCTGACTGACTGACTGAGAGATTGACTGAGAAACTGTCCTTTTTCTTTTGGTGGTTTATCTGTTGCCAACTGGCTTCGTTGTTTATTTATGATTGTAATTGACTGGATAGATAGATGTTTGGCAACAAGTGGAGTAGCAAATTAGCCGAGTAATTAAGATAAAAGCAATTGGAAATTGAAACAGCTTAAGAAACATTTGTAAATAATTAACACAAAGAGAGACAACAAAAGTAATATCATTCTATTTATAGTTATCCTTCTAAAAATAATTCAGGGAATTGTTGGAAAATATACGCATTTTATTTAAGCATTGTCAATTCAATGACAAAGGCATTGTGTAAGCTTTTGTAAAATACAAATAAATAAATACATTAAATGACATTTTCACTTCAAATGTGCCGCATTTTCATGGAAATTTGTGTGACATTTTATTCGGACACTAAAAATAAAACAGTGTGTATATTTGTATGCAAGACAAGCTATTAAAATGCCATAAATTGTAGCACAGACAAATCCTCGAAACGAAACAAAAACTAAACCGCTTCAAATTGAGCGAAATATGCTAAAATTTACCGACCTGACCCTGACAGCCTCCCCTTTATATGTGTAGACCCCATTTTATTGTTATGGATGAAACGGACAGACAGCCAGCTTGTGCGTGGCTTAACCCAAATTAATAAAACCCAAAAAAAAAAATAAAATAAAATAAAATAAAGGGAGAAACAGTCAGTGGATCTATGCATATGGCCATTGGTATAAGCGAACCACATGTCTTGTGCTTTAGTCGGATTTTGTAGGATCCCCAACTGGAAATGTGGAAATGAACCTTTTGGCAGGCAAGTTTATTAGGTTCGGTGTGGTTAGTATGTAAATTTGTTAGGCTAGCAAATGGCTTAGACGGCGACATGAAACTGAAATTAGAAAACTTGTTTAATAATTCAGTTTACCAGGTTTCCAGGTTTTCTATTTTCGTATCGTTTTGTTGTTGTTACTTTTTGCGGCTCTGGAAACCACTGAGAGAGAATGTCGAGCAAGCCGACAAACCTTTTAGTCCCTTTCGACTGTTCACTTTTAGGAGCCCAAAAACATTTGCAGCCTTCGCCTCAGTCTCATACTTATCCACAGCAAAAACCTCTAATTTATGTAGCTAGTCAAAATATTTAAATAATTCCACCCCATTCTCTTTTTGCAGACTACGGAATCTTGTAAGGCCGGAGAGCATTGTACATCAAATGGTTACATTGTACACTCAATGTTTGAAGGCGAGGCAGAAATCCAGTCCGGCGACATATTAATTGTCGAAATCAACGACGACAAGTTGACAACAGCCCACAAACAAAACAATACAAACAGGTAAATTTTGAGTCAAGCTAACTATAATTTATTCCACTGTAGGCGGTACTCAACATTAGTGACGAAAGCAGGCACCGAAAATACACATAAATAATACGAAAGGAAGTTTATATCAATGAAATCAATGTCATTATGTAATGTAATTGTAAACATAATTTTATCCACAAACAAATATGTTTCCTTGTGAAGTGAGCACTAAGCTAGAAGTTACCTTCAAGTCATCTTTAAAGGTAGATAGCTTTGTTCTCTTCGCGTTTTAAATAGCAGATAAGTTAAAATGTGTTTGGCGTTGGGCATGAATTTGTTTATTTGCCAACCTTCTGTGATATATTTTGGCTATATACTTACTACTAATAATTGGTTGGTAATAATTGGTAATTTTAATATTTGTGTTTTCAAATAATCACCAGCTTTCACTTAGTTTCTTCAAAAGTCACTGCATAAATATTTTTCTTTGCTGGATAGGCAAACAAACAAGCACACACAAGTACAGTGTACTCACAGCAGATAATACGTGCTCATTAACTTCATTAAATATCTTAAAGATACATAAGTATATTGCTACGAAAGTAAGTAGTTCTAAGCTCTGATCAAATGCATTACATCTACTTGAATCAATAAAAAACACATTCGCTCTCAATATGTTGCACTCAGCGACAACCGCTGAAGAGGTTGAAATGTTGCAAGTCAGCAGAAAAGAATATACTTGCGAGTATTCTATATGTGCTCTAACTTTGAGCTGTTCAGCAAAAGCGGCAACGCCAACAGATGTTATATGTGTAGTTTATCAAAGTAACTGACTTAGCTGCGAGGCAAACTGTCATTATGTATCATCAGCATCATCATCGCCTTCGTCATCGCCATCGTCATCGTCATCGTCAGCCACAGCATCAACATCAGCATCGTCAGCATCATCATCTACCATCCAATGATGTGGGCGCATTGGCAGCCACAGGGATTTTTCTCAGTTCGCTTGCACAAAAAACCTAAAAAAAAAATGAAAGCATTTGTTGAGGTTGCTCAAGTACAAGATACCTTATAATCAGGCACTTACTTACAAAAACACTAAAATATTTTGTACGCTGTACGACAACATGGAGTTTTTCTTACAGCCAAAATTGTTCTAGTATCTCGTTATTTTTCAAAGTTGTTTTGGTACCTTAGATGTTTAAAATAAACTTGGATCTGCCTTAAATGTAAGGAGTCTACATACAAATCTGATTGTTTCTATGATTGTTATACAGTTAGATAGACACTCACATACTTGAATAGTGCCCTAACTCACAAAACGACGTCTCGAAATGTACTTAATGGTTTTTAAAGTAGCACCTTGCAGTAAGCTTAAGAATACTATCGACTCTGACGTTTTTTACACAATATAGATGATCATTAATTTAAAAGTCTTCAAGTAAGTGAACCATCTGTAGCTAATGGTGTCTGTCAGGGCTCCTTCTGCTTGGTACATTCTTTTCCACAAACATAATATTGTGTATTTTTAACCAGGGTATAAAGGTGATCAATATGTTAATTAGTCTCTATAGCGTCTACCTTGCCTTCATCTGTTGTTACAGACTTTGCACAATGCTTAGTATACCCTCGACTAGGGTATAGAAATGTGTAAGACGAGTACAAATTTGAAGTGCAGGTAAACGCAACCAGGTGTCTGGCTGAGCTCAGCTCCTTGGGTTTTGGAGTCCTGCGGCTGTTTCTGTTTGTCTACGCATAAGCGTATCCATTTTAGAAAAGCTTTACGAACTCTTATGGCGGCTGTATAGTTTTTTATTTTTATCTGTATTTTTATTTTCATTTAATGTGCTTAAATGTTGGTCGGGACGAGTTTGTTCTACAGCTTATTATATAATAACATCCATTAGGGGCTTTTATTGATTTTACTTCAGCACGTCTGCTCAGGAGGGAACTCATACATCCACGGACATACACTACGACTACGAGTCCGAGTCCATGTCCATGTCCATGTACACGTTTAGTTTGCTGGTGCACCCAATTGACCTCTCTCTTTTTATTTGGAGGAGCCCACAGGTCGCCATTTCTTGTGCCCAAGACACGTTTCGCCATTATCATGCCCTTTTTACAGTATATTAAATTGTTTTGCTCCTCTTTTCTTCTGTCTGACCTCACTCGTTTTTTCCCACGTTTTCCACGCACTTTGCCTTGGAGTATAAGTAAATATCGTATATTTGTGTTTGTTTTCATTTCGTTTTCTTCCTATTTTCCCTATATATATTTTTTCGTTGTTTACTTTATAACGCTGGCAAATCCCTTACAAACTGCGCATATTAATGCGACAGCGACTCCGACTCGTACTCGGACTTGGGGAGCTTTTCTAGTTCAGAATATTCTCTTTCGCTGACTATTAGTCATTTTGTGGGTCAAACTTCGGGGGTATCAAGCATCGTCCTTCTCTATAAAACGGGTCTCAGCTGCTGACCCTTTGCTGTTAAAAGGCTATGGCAATTATCACGTTTCTCCGACAGTCTTTGCGCATTTCCCAGTCTCTATTTCTGGTCTTATCTTTGCTGCTGAAATGACCAGAAAATACATATATACATATTTATGCATAAATATAAAAATTTAAACTTTCATAAAAGAGGTTGCATCGCAGTTTTGAATTCACACTCATTTTATACATAAAAAGTAGAAGATAGCAGCCATATTCAAGAAATTAGCCCAAAGGCTTTGAAAATGAGGCGCATAAGTTCAATTTGAGTTGCCTTAGGGTAAATGACTGCCTCCCTACAGAGTTGCTGTACCTTCTTCCGTCTGTTAATAAAACCACAAACAATTGGGTTAAGGGAAGAGTGGAAAAGTGTGGGAGAAGTGAGGAAACGATGGAAAAGCACAAATAACGTGGCATACAATTGAGCGTGAGCTGGGGAAAAGTTGCCAACTATGAAAATGAGATGTCAAAAAAGTTTTTATTATCGATTTAATATGTGTGCACTGTTGCCACTGACTGAGGGTCAAAAGGGAGACACAGGGAAGAGAGAAGTAGGGAACTTAGGGATGTAGGGATGAGAGGAGTAGAAGGAGGAGCTAGCTAACAAATGTACAGCAGCAAATAATAATGTGAAGCAAAGGAAGTGGGTAACGTAAAGATTGCAAAGTTTCGGGGTGCTATACTCTAGAAGCTGCTACCATGCGTTATACCCTGTAGAAATTCCAGATTGGGAATAACTTTACCATTAAATCTACATAAGTTCTTATATATTTATTCTTGTTTTTATTAATTCTTTAAGTAAAAAAAACTTAATTTTGTAAATGTGTTACCAAATCAAAATTTTTAAATCATCACAGGGTATCTGATAGTGGTGCATCTTTCAGTTGCATGTGTTGTTCAAAAAATTGCAAACTTTATACTTTTTGTGTGTTAGATAGGTGTAGTCGAGAGTGTATGTTAGGGAGTGTATGACCATAGTAAAGTTGTCAGTGCGGCGTGTCAAAAGCTGGAAAAGTTTCCCCACTTTGTTAACTTATTGTGGTGGTAGTCCTTAAACTGACAATACAACGGCCAAAATGCAAACAATTGGCATTATTTTGATTTAAAGTACAAACTCTCAAACTCAGCTGGTATTCAAATCAGCAATTTGTGCACAAAAGTCCAAATATCGGAAGAAACGAATTAGATGATGAGTTATTTTATGGTAGCTTTAAAAATGTTATAGAAAACATGGCAGGAAAGGAAACAGGAAAAGCGTTGCTTGTAGTTGCCAGCTAATTAAATTTCCGTTTGGCGTTATTTAATTTCCTTTAACAAAGTGGGAAGTGGCAAATGCTTATAAATAAATTTTAATTAATTAAGTACACGAAGCGACAAGAGATGCTTGACTGCGTCGTCATATTTATAACTCGAACAACAACAACAACGAGTACTTTTAACTGGTTTTCCCTTCTCTTCTCTTCTATTCCCTTCTACCTTCGACTTCTCTCCTCCTCATCCTTGATAAATCTATTCCAGCCAAAGTGCCGCACATGCCGCACAGGTCTATCAGGTAACACGCTCTGGCCACGAGCATTGCGATGTTACCGAAGGCGTTCTCTTGGACATAACACCCTTGGTGGTCGATGGCAGGAAACTGGTTACTTTATACGACAAGGATCTCACTGAGGGAGTTAACCTGCTAATTGGTAAGTCGACTAGACCACAGAACATGACTCAGCCTTTAAGATTACTCGGTTGGTTATACATAAATTATTTATAACTCAGGCAGTCAAATGGAAAACTTATTGAAAACTGTAATTCATTTAATGTTTATTTATGAAAATGAAAATGAAACATTTCAATGATACAAACAGTTTAGAAAAATTGATAAATTGAATTTTATTCGATTTATTATTCATATTCCTTATTTTTCTAGAGTAAAATTGATTCGGCTTTTTGTCATTAGCTCCTTTTTTCTACGTTCTTTTTCCTTTCGGGGGTATTTTTTCTGTCCCTAGGTTGAGTTTAATTAATTTCACAACCCTTTTTCTCCCCTTTCTGTGTGTCTCTCTCTCTCTCGCTCACACACGCACAGTGGTATCTGAACTGTGGGGCACACAGTGTGTACGCCTAAAGGTGACCACAAAAACCGACAATTGTGGTGAGAACGCCGATTGTTCTGGTAAGGGGGTGTGCTATTCGAACCCATCGATGGAGGAGTACGAGTGCCAGTGCTGTAGCGGTTTTGCGGGTCCACATTGTGAGGAGATCGATGCTTGTAATCCCAGCCCCTGCACCAATAACGGTATCTGTGTGGACCTCTCACAGGGCCACGAGGGCAACTCATACCAATGCCTCTGTCCATACGGTAAGGTCATTAGTGAAACCCGAGTGTAAATTTATCTAGGTTATCTATATTATTGGACTTGATGTTACCCTTTCTTATACAGGCTATGCGGGCAAGAATTGTCAATATGAATCGGATCCATGTAATCCGGCAGAGTGCATGAATGGCGGCACCTGTGTGGGCAACTCTACGCACTTTCAGTAAGTCCAAGTGTACTCAATATTATTTTTATCTCACTTATCAATCTTATTACTCTTCGCTTGCAGTTGCGATTGCACCTCTGGCTTCACAGGACCGCTTTGTCAGCACAGTCTTAATGAATGTGAGTCCTCACCCTGTATACATGGCATCTGTGTGGATCAGGAGGATGGTTTTCGTTGCTTCTGTCAGCCAGGTAAGCTAAAAAATAGTCTGCCAACTACGCGTATACTTGATGTTCATCTATCAGCGGAAATAATGAATTGTGTTAATCATGCGGATTCCAAACTTGATTGAAACGCAGCTCATCATTTATTTCATTGGCCCAAATACAATTGGCACAAATCGCACTCAATAACAATGAAAATAAAAAAATAAGAAAAGAAAAGAAAAGTAAAGAAAAGGGAAATTCAAAAGGAAACCTAACAGAAGACTAAGGTCTTCCTCTGAGTGTCGCAGCAATCGAACTCGTTGAAATTTCCATTTCATTTATTTTGCACATTTACATTACGTTTCGGGTTACGACTTCGCTTCCCCCATCTGATGTTCTATATCCTTTTGCAGGATTCGCCGGCGAGCTGTGCAACTTTGAATATAATGAATGCGAATCGAATCCATGTCAAAATGCCGGCGAATGCATCGATCACATTGGTAGCTTCGAGTGTCGCTGTACGAAGGGATACACGGGCAGTCGGTGCCAAATAAAGGTAAGTGCCTGACAGGAGAATGAATCAGGCGACAGTCAGGACAGACAGTAGACGTATTCAAACCGATGTAGAGATACCCTTACTATGTATTAAAATAAGAGTAAAGAAAGTGTATAAATTTAATTTAAAGTTGTTCTTTAAAACAAATATAAATAGACGAATGAATGGGGCTGGGATACCCACTCTTCATCAGATAAGAGAGTAATATCTATTTTTCGTCAGTGAGTTAACAATACTTTTAACAACTTCAAGTAGCTCCTTTTTATAATGGGAGTCAGGCAATAAATTAATCAGCATCTTCTGAGAAGACAATCCATATACTCACGTTTGCTTTTACCCTTTCTTATTCAAGTTGGGCAAATAAAGACTATATTATTATATTTATGCCATAATTTATTTCATAAAGCAAACGTCACTTTACAGCTCTCAAAAGATTTCTACACAACAGATAGAGTATACCGATTCAATCTCAACTTTTGCATTTTTTAGTCGCCTACTCAAATGTTATGCGAGCATATTGATTGAATTTACCCTGGCCAATACTTGCTGCCACAAATGCATGCATCAAAACAGCAAAAAAGCCCCTCTGATATAGATACATCCTTCTTCTGGCGAAGTTGTACTCGTATGTGAGGCAAATAAATTTTTGAATATGTAATGAAGTCTGACTTTTTCAATATGCTTTGATTTCTGGCTTTCTCTATGGCATTCTTTTTCATTCTCATTCTCGTTTTCGATTTCGGTTTTTGCATTTTTGTGTTTCTATTTGTTTTTGTTTTTGTTTTTCTTTCTGTTTTAGGTTGATTTCTGCGCCAATAAGCCGTGCCCCGAAGGACATCGCTGTATTGATCATGGAAATGATTTCAGCTGCGAATGCCCAGGAGGTCGCAATGGACCGGATTGTAATCAAATGCCACGAACGGTAAGTCATGATTTATGCACTCAACTCACTCCTCCCTATCCACCCCTCAACTCTCGCATTGGCTTCCTATTGAGGCCAGCATGCTTCCTACAGTGGAAAGGGGTTGGAATGTCTAGGGGAATAGACGTGCCAGCTGGTGGGGCATAACAAAAAGCCCAAAATATTCACAAATTGCTGGCTTCGGACAGATAGATTTACATACAGACGAATACGACTATCTATAAACATTTATTCAGACATAGTTCAACCATATTCGTATTCATTGTACAAATGTAAATGTTGTTCCATGCAATCAATGCAATTTGGTAATTTTAACCCCGACATTGCATTGTTTATCATGTTAAACAAGTTTAAATCACTTTGATAAATTTGCAGGAGTAGTATTAGCTAAAAGTGGGAATATTTCTTTCCTTTCAATTTAGCGTATTTGAATGTATGATTTCAAAATGAAACTACCAACTCTTATATCCTTAAGTTGTTGACTTACAGAGTATCTAAATGTGCCTATTGAATCCTCTGAATATACTTGTAATTTCTGGGCTTTAATTATCATATTGTATGCTCTGAATTTGTTTAACATAATTAAGAGTAGATACTATCTTCAGTAATTGACCTGACAATCTAGAAATTCAAAAGACAAAAGTGAGGACGAAACAAGAGTTTGAGGAAAGGGGAGATGTCCATTATTATGAAATGAGAAACTACTTCAGGGTATTTAATAAACGCCCAATGACTTGATAATTTGCGGTGGTAAAATAAAACTTAACACAATGTACATAAATTAAGCGTCAAAGCTTCATAATTAAAGCTTGGCACGATATGACAATGATGATGATGATGCTCTTAGTCATGATAATGTTGCTGATGGACACGGGGACTTAACCGCGACCAAAGGAAACAAGCCCAGCTCCATGACAGTATGAAGAGAAAGAGAGAGAGAGAGGGGAGTCAGACAGAGTTCTAAGGAGGCCTGTCTTGCAACAGAGTTAGCAGAGAGGCAACTCTGGAAATTGTGGCAACTACTGTTGTCTGCCACTGCCACAGTCAGTGCCACTGCCACTGCCACTGCCACTGCCACCGGTTTTTCGACCCTGATGAGCTGTTGCTGTTGCTGCCAGGCGCCAGCAAATTAATTACATTTTACTATGGCTCACCATTATGCGCCGCGTTAATATTTAACATGCCAGACGCACACAAAGTCCGCCCCCAAGTAATTGTTAGTTAGTGTAGTATAGTACAAATATTGCGTATACGTAACGTGAACTATTTATGCATGTGTGTGTGTGTGTGTGTGTGTGTGTGCGTGTTTTTCTGAGTCCCTGCGATAACTTTCCCAGTATTTTCAGCAGTGCAGCGTAAATCCGTGCACTCATGGCGGCACTTGCTGGTCCAGTGGCGAGAGTTTCTACTGTGCCTGTCGTCCTGGATATACGGGCACAATGTGTGAAGGTAAGTGTTCCCTTTTCTCCTTCTCATGCCTGCCAGCCCGAGCTCATTAACTCTGGCTAACCCGAAAAATATGCGACACTCCCGTGTGGCCAACTAAGCTGGAGTCGGGAGGTGGGAGTTAGGAGCCAGGAGGAAGGAGCCAAGAGCTGGAGGCAGGAGTATTCTTCGGTCATGCTCCCGCATGGAATGAACTAACCGCATTTACATTCATTTTGTGTGCCCCTCTGCAGATGAGTTTGTGGTGGAGACGGTCGTCAGCTCCAGTGAATTTATTGTCGACGATGTGAACGCCAGAAATTTTAATGACAAAACTTTTGGTTCATCGGTTGTGCTTAAGAGTCCCATTGAATTGCATAATGCATATTTTGCGGCTGGCGTTCTGGCGGCCGCCATTTTCATCGTTGCCGTTGTGGTAAGTTTTCCACACGAACACACATACAGACACACACACACAGACTTACGCACAGATACACACAAATACACAGGCCCACAGGCACAGGCTATATACATATTTGCACTTTGATGAAGAGGGTTAAGGGAGCTTGTACAAGCGAGCTGACCAACAGGGAAATTGTACACTGCGGTTGGGAGAAGTGCACGAAATGGCATTGCATATTCATTTGCATGTTTTAAGATACTTTCCCAACACCAACTGCAACTACAACTTCCACTTCAACTTGAACTAAAGCCGCCACTGAATTTGAATTTCTCTTTGACGCTCAAACTTAATCGAGCTGCAAAAGAAACTTTCATTTCAATTAAGATTTATAATAGCTGCGCAACTACCAAGTTACCACATAAATTTTGACAATAATAAATAGCTGGTTTTAATCAGATTGGTATTTCTTTCTCTTAACCAGGTCACCATCTGTCACTGCAAAGTGAATCAAACGTATCGAAAATTCTCAACGCGTCCAACATCGTTTATACCCATTTTGGGCTTCAGTCGACGACCCAAGTTGCAAGGCAAACTTAATAAACATTGGCTAAGTGGCAAAGGTCTTGGCACAAGTACACAATCTGCTGCAGGTGCTGGTGCTGGTGCTGGTGCTGGTGGAGGTGCAGATGCAACTGCCACTGCAGGTGGCAGCAATGGTGGGGCACAGTCAACGCGTCATTTGCCCGCCCAACAAAATGGCAACAGCCCCCAAACACAGAGCACGTTGGGGGGTCAACTGCATGAGCGACCTTTTCAGCGGCATCTGGCCATGAATCTGGAGAATGACATGTACTACACGGTCGATTTCAGTGAGAACTCACAGCACTCTCCGCTAATACAGTGAGATGTAGATGGCGCCAAAGTTGCACTTGCAGTTGCATCTATGCCCCAAACTGGAGACAAGCATGATGGCTGGTTAGTTAAATTTACGTGCAAGCACGTTTCACATGAATAGAGAGTAAGAGAGAGAGTAGAAGAGAGAGAGAGAGAGTTAGTGTGAGAGTGAAGAAGAGTTTATCTCTCTAATCCGCTCGTGCTCGTGCAATATTTCAATATTTCAAATATTGATAATAATAACTAAATAATAAACTATTAATAATGCTGTCGACAAATGAACTTTATGATTACACACTCAAGCAAATAGTTGAACACTTATAATTCTGATCAATATGGCATACTTAATAGGCTTAACACATCTTGTTTGAGCTTGGCAAATACACTCACACTCACACACACACACACACACAACCACACACACTTGAGTTGTTTGTTGATTGTGTAACTGAAATATAATAGCCAAATTGTATTATGCTACAAACTCAAAATTATGTAAATGCCCGCAGTCAACTGTGCCTAATCCAATTGTTTAACCTGATTAAATTGATCTCTTGAAAACGCAATTTGAACTAAATATTTAACTAATACTTTTGTTTCAATTTATTTACATATATTTCATAATTACTTTTGTTAGCTAAAACACAAATTGATTGCAAATTTTAAAGCTCTCACTAATTAAATGCTTATTTATTTAAGCAACAAAGAGCTACTCGCTTTACTAATTCTATTATTTATATGTATTATATTTATTTAATATATATTTTTCAAATAGTTTTAAATTCCAGGTATATTTTAATGCAAATTTTTGAGCTCTCTCTTCTATCAAATGCGAATAAAGTTTTAATTAATTTTACCAAACTAACAAATTGACTTTATTTGCATAAACAAAGTATGCAAAAATGTATTAAATTAAATTCCGACATACATATATCAGAGATTATCATAGTTCTCTGTGCAAAATGTGAAAGAGAACTGAGGCCAATGAGGCCTCTCATAGCATTAGTATTATTCAATATCAATTAGCATAAATTAAAACAGGCCACAGAATTCAAACAATTTTTATCTGGCTTCCATTGTAATGTGGTTGCGAAATGCAAATGCAAATATATTAAAATACTTTTTTGCATAATTATTGAATATGAATGTTTGTTTGTTTGTGTGTATATGCCAAGCCATATTTTGGCCATATTGTTGATGTGCAAATATTAATATTGATCAAATTGCAATAAGAAATTCACAAAGTTTCAGTACTATTAATGAGTTTAACAAAAAGTAAATAAAACAACATTAAAATTATCGAATCATTAACTCTTTGTGAAATAATAATACAAATGTGACGCGGCTTGACAGTATTTATTTGTATTGATTAACAACTGGCAAATGGAAAATGTGTTTGTAATTTAAATGCTATAGTATGTAATTATGATGATTAAGTGAGTTTTTGAAAAGAATAAACAAAACAAAAAAAAAAAAGAATATATTAAATTAATTTTAACCTTAGCCAGCCTAAACCTAAGGATAAACATTGCAAAAAATAATTAAATACAAAGAGAAAAGCGAAAATAAATAAACATTTTAAATAATTAGCAAATAATAAAACACTAATAATAAAGTGAAACTCTTATGTGAATTAAATAAATGCAAAAACAGTTTCTGTTGACAATTATAATTTTAATTTAAGCAAATGCAAATAAAATATATTTCGGGGCAAATTTAAAAACAATACAACATGATTTTTAATCAAACAAACTTTTATTTCTTTTTTGTATTTTACTTGTAACAATTAACAATAATTTGATAATAATTTGATTCACACAGAAACAGAAACATTATGCTATAGGTTTCAAGACGTTAATGTTATAAGTAGTATGTGTAATTTCATTTGTTATTTGGTTTATTGTTTATTAATATCACTTATACGCCCCGTTACATTTGGCTTCGTATTGATCTCAATCAATTGTCATTGTCCTGCAGAACCTTTCCATCGCCATTATGCTGCGTGCTCTGAACTGTAGGAGGTGTCTCCTCTACACAGCCAGCCACTGTAGTTTTGGATGAGTTCAACTCCGTCTCCTCGGGTATTACTTTGGGACCCTCCTGATCCTGAGAGTTGGTAAAAAGAATTTAGTTAAGCAAAATATTACAAGGTAAAGTGCTATTTTAAATGCATGCCCAATGCAATGATTTCATTTAATTTACAGTGGAACAAGTAAGTATATATAAATACAAAATTGAGTCAAGGCGATGCTTCTCTTACGTATATGTGAGTATATGAAAAATTGACAAAAGCAGTAGAAAAGTTAAGCTATTTTTTTATTTAGTTGCAGAAACTTTACTCTTTATGGTAATAAGTATATAAATACGAAGAAGGTTTTTAATGTAGCTTTGTACATTTAAATGATTTGGCCTCAAAAAGTAAAAAACCTAGTAGAAAATTCCTTTTTTTAGACCCAGCACTTTCAAAAAGTACAAAAGGGCTTATTAACTTTGTCGGAGGCGTGGCAGACCCTATAAAGTATATATATATTCTAGGTCAGCATCAACGGCCGAGTTGATATAGCCATGCTGGGGTCTTTCCCATAAGTACAGGATCTCCTACTGCCGAGCTTGCTACACTGTAGCTAATTGTAATTTGTTCTTTCAAAAATATATTCATTTCTTTTAAATTACTAATGGCTCGTTTATGATCTGGTTCGGGTAACCGAATAGTCCCAATCTGTGAGGTTTCAGCCTTGATTAAGACCATTCTCTCGATGTACAAATAAACGTTTTTTTACAGTAATTCCTTAATTTTCCGAGGTTTACCCACACTTAATGGCAGCTCAGCTTACCGCTTTTCCGCACACATATTGAGAGCAGAAAAAAAGGAAATAAAGTGGATTTTAAAAATACTTTGCCAATTAAAAACTAAAGTAAATGAAAAACCAATTTCATAACTAGCATACAAATTAACTATCCAACCAACTGGAATGCAAACAACACAATAAAAAGCAAAAGCAATCGCAATCCTGCCAATCCTCCCAATCCTCCCAATCCTTCTTATGTGTATAGGTGAAAACTGAATGCGATTTGCAGCCGCAATATGTTTGTTTGTTTGTTCATTTGTTGGTTTGTTTGTTGGTTGTGTTTTTGTTGTTTTTTTTATTTTCTGAAACTCAGATGGAAATGTGCAAGTGAGTTTTCAACCTGCATGCTAATTTCAGCTTTCCCATATTATACACACATTTAAGTGCACAACAAAACGATTTTTAAATGAATAGCAGCTGCGGCTTTTGCAAAACTTTTCTCCTTTTTTCCTTGTTTTTTTTTTTGTTTTGTTTGCTCCCATTTGCTTTCCGATCTGCTGATGCCATTTTTCGATACTTGAGCGAATGCAATTTACCAACATTTCAACAACATTGCATTCACAGTATGCACAAATCAATTTCAATCAGTTCTATTCAAAACCATATGAACAAATTTATAAAAAATGCATAAAGTCAACTGTAAAATTGCATTATTATAGAATAACAAGTTAATTTAATTACTTGGTTGACTTTGATTAATAAAGAACAATATGTTATTACAAAAAGAAAAATTAATTAGACCTTCTTATAATTTAAATTTTACATAAATTAAACAATCCGATAAAAATTGCACTATTTAGACATATTTGAAAAGCATTCGACATTTTTAATATAGTTATTTTAAATATTTTAAGTAGGTCCCAAAAAATCGATGAGATTTATAATATGATTATATATTACACATATTAAAATAGTCGAAAAACTTATAATCCTTTATAGAGAAAACTTATTTGACTTCAAATTATATTGAATTGGAATTACATATAAATTAAATAAAATTTTCCTTTTGGGATTCATTATTAACGGTGTATAAAAGTCGGGCAAGTCAGTTTGAGAATTTTGTTCAATATTGTTTGTTTGTTTGATTTTGTTGGGTTTCCACACCATCAAGCTTTTGATATAAATCGCATGCATCAAACTCTTCCTGCGGTTATTGTTTGTATTTTGTTTTTGTTTTTGTTTTGATGGTTGTTTTTGCTTTTATTTAAACGTGCTAAAACTACAAACTAATAGTACAAATACTCTCGTACATTGCAGCTGAATGCATAAATTCTTTTGGCACACACAGAATACACACACCAACACACACTTCAGCCCATCCTTCATCCTTTTCACCTTCTACTCTCGCTTTGTGTTGAGCTCATCAGTTGATTTTTTTGTTTAGTCATATAAAAAGTACGAGTATTTGCCGCCATTGTTTTGCTTTGCCTTTTTTTATTTGATTGTCCCCCACTCTACAATAAGAATTACTTACGCACAATTTCGTACTCACTTTTTGTGCGTTATGTATTTGAGATATAGACATAAAGTCGTTGGCGTTCAGCCATATAAAGTCGTTGCCGACCAAATTCAACAATGACAAATGTTGGCCAAAACCACCCAGCACCTCTTCTTCCAGCTAACAGGCAGTCAGCCAGGCCAACAGCGCCAAATTACATGGCTTTTATTTTGAGATTCGCGTATAAATATTTATTTATTTTTTTTTTTTTTACTTCTTTTATTTTGCTATTGTTTTCTTCATCTCTTTCGCACATCGATAAATCGCTTTATGTGGAATGAAAATAAAAACGAAGAAAATAATGCTAGCAACAATATGTGCTGAAGGTTTCTAGCTGCGTCAACAAGGGGGGAAATAGGAAAAGAATAGCTAACAGGAAATGGCAGAAAATTCGTACGTGCCATTGAAAATAGTAAAATATATGAGAAGGAAATCGAATGTGGAGCTCCTAATATACAGTGTCCCCGTTGTGCAATATCATAATTTACACAAGCAGTTGAGCAATTGCGAAGGAATACCATCAACGTCATTACGAGCTGTTTTCATAATTTCATATTTGTGTTTTGGGATTCGGTTTGAGGAAACACATTTAAATCAATAAAATAAATATCTAACAATAAGCAAAATCTACAATTGCTTACTGGTTTGAATTAAAATATATTTTGAAGAAGTACAAATGCTTATCAGAAAACATTAATATATATTCTTTTTTAAGCAATTGAATTCTTGCGAAATAAATAAATAATAAATATGGAGAGCAAGTAGAGAAAATAAAGCAGCCAAGCTAGTATTTTTGAAACTGCTTAATAATCATGGAGTGCAATTTTCGAGGTAAAAATTATATACAAAGATGTTGCTGTTGTTTTACATGCATCTATATCTCAAATCTTGTAATATATCTTATTTTACTATTCAAATTTTATCTAAAGTAAAACTCAAATGATACCTAAAGCAAACAGGAAATATAACTGGTATTAATATTCGATTTAAATTCATTCAGTTTTAACTGATTCTTTCCCCAGAATTCTTTTTATAATCAATTAATTAACCATAAGGATGTTCTCTACTTTTACTTTAAAATGATTCTTAAATTCAGCAGCCGTTCGATTAGTTAAGCACCACGGCGAACTGTGAACTTCAAAATCGGTTGTGAACGTTACACAAACTGCGTCTTTTGCTTTGCTTCTTTGTTTGTTTGTTTTACGACAATGTTTTTTTTGCCTCTTCCTCCACGATTGTGCAGAGTTTTCCCTCCCTGGTCCGACCGCATCGACCATTTGTTCAGTAAGCTTATTGTTGCCTTTGCAGCAGCTGCGTTTGTTGTTTTTTTTTCATTTTTTTTTGTCAACTTGTACTAAGTTGAGCAACAAATCATTTGGCTTAAAACGCAAACAAAATCAAAGGGAAAGAAAAATAGCAAAGGCGACAATTTTAACGTATTATTTTTGGAATCAGACAGAAAAAGCGAAAAATGTTTACTTGAAAAGTGGCATAAAACACCGAATGTTGCATGCAACGCGCGATATGCGATGCCAAACTAAATCCAACTAGAAGTGCCATTTGGCCAGACAGTGGGAATAGGGGATGTGGAATGTGGCAGCACTAGGAGTAGGAAAAGTGGTATTGGTGCTTAACCAAACAAGTGCAGCTAAAAGCCAAATGGCCCAAGTCCGGGCTTAAATTCAACGAAATAACTTGATGCCTTGACTGCAAACAGAAAGAGTACGTACAGTTGAAGTGGGAGTAAAAGAGGGAAACAGGAGCAGGAGTGGGAGTTGTAGTTGAAGTAATAGATGAAGCAAGAGTAGGAGCATTATAGGAAACAGGATATATATCAGGAGAAGAAGGAGGAGTCCTGCTCGTAAACATGCAATGAATTAGCCGCTGGCCACGCGTTCCTGTCATGCGATTTCTTGGCTGGCACTCTAAATGTTGCATCTATGTATGTTGCAAGCCATGATGCAGGGATTTGTTCTAGGGATGCATGCCAGAGTCAGAGATGGTAAGTTATGTACTACTCTCATGTAAGTAAATACCTGTGCATGCACCTATTTCAATACTCTTGCAGAGCGAAAGAGAGAGACGGACAGAGAGAGAGAGAGAGAGAGTCATAGAGAGAGAGAGAGAAAAGGAGAGAAAGAGACTGACACTAATTTATGTTATATTTTAAACTCTAAAGAAGACAAACTAATCAGTATCAACGAATTTTCTGGTTAATAAAGATTCAAATTTATTATTATGATCTAATCTGTCAAGAGCATAAACTGATATAAAGAACATGCTCTATATATATTCCCTTGACAACCCCACTACAGAGCAGTTTCCTCACTAACGATATGGTACTGTAATCTGGAACGTTCGGACAAGTTTATGCTAATCAAAAGAAGTTTCTCATTAATAAATCAATATATTTTATAATTAGCAATTATTTTAGTTGAAATTTTTGTAATGTTTTAGGCACTTTTTACTGCAAATTATAATTAAATAATGCATTTCTATCTCTTCTTTCTCAATTGCCCGCAAGAGTATTTGATGCTCGACTTTTGCCGCAAACTCTGAACATACAGTTGCATTTTTGTTGTATTTTTTATATTTCGCCTATTTTGGCTTGACTTTTGTACATTACCATTAACATGGAGCTGGGTATTACAGATAAATCCACAGCGGGTATTGAAGTTAACAAACCACTTGGATACTTTTTCATGCGGCTTGGAAAGAATGTTGATTCCACTCCCTGTTTGTATTTTTGTATGTGGACAAACAAACAGACTCGCATAGTTAGATATTTTAGTATAGATGCACTCACACACACGCTCTCTCTCTCTCTCTCACTCTGTTTGTGGGATTTTTGGGGGAAATTTATTTTGCACAAACGAAAAACATACAAACAAAGTTTTCCTCCTATTTCCTCCCACTTTTTGGACTGGCCTGCAATTTGCAAGCCCAACTCAACTCGACTCAACTCAACTCAACTCCCTGCTGTGTTGTTCGGGGTGCTGGCTTTTGTTTCCTGTTAACTGATGTGCAGCCCTGACTGTCAGTTTGTCAGTTAGTCAGCTAGTCAGTCTGTCCTTCTGTCCTCTGCCGCTGTCCGTTTGTTCGTCTGTCCAGCTGTCCGCTACAAAGTGTTGTTGTCTGCAGCCTGAAAATGCCAAGGCAAAGTTTGGCATGTTCATAAATTCATTAATTTGTTGCTGTTGTTTCTCAGTTTTCTATTTCTCTGTGCTTTTTTTTTATTTCTCCCTCTTTTTGTTGCACATTTGTGTTGCAACCACATTTGATTTATTGAATTATGGTTGCCTGACTGCCATAAAAGCTCGCTTGAAAGCTTTGCTAATTAATTATGAAATTAACTGTAGCCAGATAGTCATATGGATTGTGGAAAAGATAATTCAACAAAGTGTTCCTTTGACATTACGAGAGATGGGATATGAGTTACAGTAGAGCATCCATATCGCGAACATCCATATGGCTTACTCTATATATAGAAGATCATTTAGTAAAGTATCTCGAAACTTGACTAAAATTCTTCTAAACTCAAATTTTCGTTTGTAACTTAAACTCCTATAAACAGAACTCGTCTAATATTTTATCTTCCTTAGACGAAAACTAATATCTTCATAAATCGAAAGTTTAAATTGCAGAGAAATCACAAGTGATAAGAAACATTTACATTTATACAGGTCGAGTTGAATATTTTCCAATTGTGAAGAATATATTCTGTAACATTCTTATATTAGAAGTTCATTTCATCTGTACAAATTCCTTGAAATTTAATTAGCTATTCCAGTAAAGAATTTTTAATTTCTTTTAAGCTTCAGCCAAACTAACAAACTTTCATGTTTTACAAGAATCTATGGATTTAAACTCAAAGTGAGTACTGTAAATGAAATGATATAATTAAAATAGTTTATAATTTAGTTTATTAAAAGTTTACAATTCAATTACTGTGTCAATTTCTCTACTCTTAATGAACAAATTTAAAGCTCAAAGTTGAATTTCTTATGGTTGTAGCGAAGTTTGCCTGTAGTTCATTTGAACTTAAAAGAGGCTAAACTCTTGCTTTGAGCAAGGACATCAACGCTGGGACCTATGACCTGTAGCTGGCAACTTGTCACCTGTGCCTCTGCCATGTAGAGCTCTTGTTTGTCTTGAAAACAAAAACCAATAAAGTTGGCATCCAATTCGCTTTCACATTCGCATTCGAAAGAAGAAATCAAAGCCATTGAAGCGGCATCAAAAGCGAACGTTGTTCAGCAAACAAATGCCAAATACAGACAAACATACACACACACACATACAGATACACAGAAAGAAATGCTGACTGAAAAGTGAACAATGAGCGATGAATGAATGGCGGATGCAGTGGTGCTCAACATCCGTTAGTCAGACAGTGAGAAAAACAATGGCAGGACATCTTTTTCTAGGTATGCTAAAAAGTTATTGAAGGCAACAGCTGCTGTAAACTCGAAGAACCCCAAAAAAAAACAGTATACAAAAAAAAACAAATCAAAACAATTGACGGCAATCATCGACACAGAGAGAGAGAGAGTAAGTGAGAGAGAGAGAGGAGGGAAAAAAGAGATAGGGGGAGAGAGAGAGAGAGTAAGGGACTTGGGGAACTGGGGACCAGCACTCACCTCTAATACGACGCCCTCGAGGGCGGGTTGTGAAATATTCTTTAGATTGCTGTGATTCAATTTGGGCGCACTGTCGGCACGATTGCGACCCAGTGATTGATTTGACGTTTTGTTATCGGCTTTGCTCAGCATCGAATTGTTGGAGGACTTGTGATTAATTTCGAGAGCCGAACGCAGTATATCCACCTTGGATGCGCTGCTTCCAATGTTCCCATGCCTGGGCACGCCCCGAAGCGACTCCACATTGTAGCTGCTGCGACGCACCGACAAATGGTCGTGGATATCCGCCTGTACACGGTAAATTGCGGAGAATTTCAATTAAAAACTTTTATGTTCCTGTCGCTCGATATTGCAAGTTTTTCTGAACTAACCCGCGAGCCACGTGGCAGCGATGACAGACTGCCAATCTGATTGTATTTGATCATCAGGCTCAAACGTTCCAACGACATGGATGTGCCCTGTTCTTTGGTCGCCGGCTCCGTGAGCTTCTCTGTCTCTCCGACCTCAACGGCCTCGACTTCCTCCTCGTACTCTGCCGTGGTGTGATCGAATTTACGTAGCCAAATGAGATGCAATAATCCATAGGCTATGCCGCCAACCACAGCAAGCAGTCCCATATAACGAAATGCATCCCGAGTGCCAAATTGTCCGATAAGCAAACCACCCGTAAAACTGCCACTGCCACGTCCTGCAAGAGAAGAGAAATAGAGAGTCGAGTCTGAAAGGTTTCCATATCGCAAAAGCTAACCTCTCTACTCTACTTGCCTAAACTGAAGTGAGCCATGCCGAGCACGCCAATCAATGTGGCCAACAGACTTTTGGGGGCCAAGATGGAGCAATATGTGGCAGCTGCCACCCACATCAAGTGGCAGGAGAGTGATTCCATGGCCTCGAAGGGGAAACACCACCAGGCATTCCTGCAAATAGTGAATGAATCTATTAGATTACACTCCACACAATGTCTCGCTATGCCAACTACACTCACTCGATAAAGGAATAGCCGACGAGTCGTCCGGCATGGGAGAAGAATGCAATGATGATTAAATTAACATGTCCAAAGATTCGTGTAATCTTCTCCGCTCCATAGAGGAAGGGAATACTGCTCACAGTGCCCACCGTAATTGTTATACCTGAAGAGAAAACATACATTAATACTATGTGAAAGAGTGATAGTGAAAGTTGAAACTTACCCAATAGGTAATTAGGTGCACCCAGCTCCTTGAGATAGAGAAAGAGAAAGCTTTCGATGAAGCCCCAGAAATTGCCGAGCACAAACAGAAATATGATAAATGCAATCACGTGCGGCATTTTCAATAGATTCCACAAGTCCCTAAACACATTATCCGCCGGCAACTTCTCGCCCAACGGCATCATTAGCACCGACATTGTCGATATCACCAAAAGCACATCGTACGTATAGAAGGCAGCCGAGTAGTCCGTGTAACCCAATCCACGAGATGAGTAGTCAATCATGATGCCCGTTATGGGTGAGAATATTGCCATGCCAATGCTCGAGAAAAGACGCTCACGGCCAAAGTCGCCGCCAAACTTCTCTATCATTGTCAATGCAATCGGATCCATGATGGTAACGCCAGCCGACAACATGGTCGTGGCCAGAAATCTGCAAGTTGTGTTCAAAATAGTCCAAATTAATTATCTTCATCATTATTCAATCAATTGCCTTCTTAATTGAAATTATTTAATACCGCAAGCTTTGGGAACAGACTTGAACTATTTTTTAAACATAATTCAAAACAAATAAAATACACAAAAATCTATGTATATAAATATAAATAAAATACATATACTTTATGTAAATAATAAAATTTACTAAAAGGTTTAACATTAGATAAATTAATAGATATGGCAAAAGAAACCAAATGCAAATTAACTGAATCAAATTTATATATTGTGACTAGTACTAGAAAATCTTTTAGCGCTAGGATGATCGATAATAATAAATAAATCATAATATTAGATAAATAATCTTAATTATGTTTCAAATCGGAATTTGTTACATATGAATCTGTGCTTTATGGTGAGGACTATCAAAATTGGAGCTACTAAATTTGGTTAGATTTGTATAGATTTAAGTAATTAGGGAAATTTATATGGCCAAACATAGCCAAAAAAGTTTGCTTTCTTTTAAGTCTTCAATGAAGTTTGTTTGGACCTTACTGTCAATAATTTTTACCTTAGCAGAAAGTATATCCAGAATATGGTGTCGTCAGTTTCCTTGTAGTCCGGTGGACAAATCTCTGGTGCATTCAACGTGAATGTGCAACGTTGCATCATGCACTTGACAGCTCCCGTGTTCACATAGGAGATGTTGGTGCGCCTCACGAGGCCTCCACAGCGTAGATCCAAATCATCCATGTCGGTGAGGTTGATTTGCATCTTTACCAGCCTGTCTTCACCAAATCGTTGTCTAATATCCGTGACTGTCTCGTTGTCATCCTGTTCGATTTCCATGCCCAATTGCTCAGTGGGATCCGCCAGATCGGGATGCATTTGTAGCATGAAGTATGTGGCATCTGCATTATCTGAGTGCACCCAACTGCTGCTGGCATTTGGCATGCCACCGTCAGTGCCTACATTTCCTGTGGAAACTGTAAACAAAAGCAAAAGCATGACAAAATTAGATTTTCAAATGATAATAGACAACTAAGCAAATTACGATGGCTCAGTTGCCCCCAAGTCAGTTGGCCAGCTTTACAACTGGACAGCAGTTGGACAGCAGCTGGACTGTAACTGAAAGCAAAATAAATAGGAACTGGCGATGCATGACAGATTTTCAATGTTCTTGTTGTGTTCCTGTTTGCCAATCCTTTGAGATTTCCTTTATATTTCCTTCTTTACAATGTTGAAATAAAATTATTGTAAAAGCAAGATATTCCGGATTATGCTATTAACAGATAAAGTTTGTTTTGAGTTTTAGACACAACACAAACAAGTCAAAATGGGTATCACTCTTAAAGGGTTACTTATGTCACGTAAATTCAAAAATAACATTTAAAAGAAGTTGCATTAAATTTACTTGAAACAACTATACATATTCTCTCTTAAATTTTTGATATTTCCCTAAATTTGCATTATTATCACAAAAGCTATTGAAGAGAGTAGAAAAATAACTATTTTCTCGCCCGGAAATTGCAAGTTTTTCACCTGTTTACTTATTTAAAACGTAAATATTCTCATTTAAGAAGCAGAAAATTTTCCGGGTTTGGTTGTGTATTCAATTATATATAAGAGTAGTTATATAAAACACAAACTTTAACAAGAATCAAAAACACACTTCTTCTATTTACTATTTCATATCAATAAAGAAATACACAATTTCTTATGAAGTCCAGCAATTATATTCAATTAATCTTCATTTTATTCGACTTGAACTTATTTCCAGAGTTTGTTCATTCGATCCAAGTTTGTACAGTTGAAATTTAATAAAAAGAAAGACAGATACTCCTTGAAAAGTTTCTGTAAAGTTCAAAACTTTGCTGAAATGCGTCAGGCTTTAATGAGGATGTGTTGGTCCAGATGCCAACCACAGGTTTAATCGTATTTATTATGTTTCTCGTATTTTCTGTCGAATGGCGGAACAAGGAGCTTAACTCGTTCGTTATTTTCCCTTTTATGGAGTAAGTTTCCCCCAAGATTCAGCAGAAATGATGGTAAAAACAAACTAATAAAAGTATGTATAACACACACACGACATGGATGCGAATGTGGTCAAGGATATGGACAATGGGAAGAGAAGAGGCAGGAAAGGGAATGACAGCAAAACTAACGGCTAACAAGCATCAGGAGAGAACAACTCCAAGGTGATGATAATAAGGGAAAGTCAGGGTTGAGAGAAGGGGACAGTGGACAGAGTCCAAGAGGGGATCATCATGTAGAAGTGTCACTTACGATTCAATCCCTGCATGGACATGGTTGACATTTCAGCTGATGATAATGATGACGACGAGGATGACGATGACGATGACTGCAGGAGCAAGGACATTGCTGAAACGTTCTCCAGTGGCGGGAACATGGTCGATGACATATTAAGTACATCTTGGTATCTGCTTCTCGTTTGCGTTGCGAATAATGCTGGCAATGATGATGCGGGCGAAGATGTTGTCGACGTCGTCGTCGTCGTCGTCGACTTTGTTGTCGGCACATTTGATTCACTCGGATCCATTCCCGGACTGGTCATTGCTACCATCGTAGTCGTAGTCGTTGTTGTTGTTCTTCTTGTTGTGGATGGAAACTTGTCATGCATCGGCAAATCGGTGTATAGCTTTGGATTCATTTGTTCCTGCATTAGACAATAGTCAACGCATTGATGTACGGCCAAATCGAGTTCTGGTTCCTCCGGACACTCCCTACTCGGACAGGGTGACCACCAGACCTGTAAGGTAGATAACGTGACAGATATATATTACAAAGAGTTTCAAGCGTAATAAATTTAACAAATGCTTTATAAACTTGTAGTCTCCCATAATTGAACCAAATACTTAACCAGAAGAAATATATCGTTGGTTGGGTTGATCTTTAAATAGACTTCCTAGACTATGCCAGATGTCGCTTTCAAATTATTTAGGAACATGTTTTCAAGGGTAGAAAATTGTTAATTATAAATAATAAAAATTATTAACGTATGAGAATAATTTGTTAACCAATGTTTATTCCAAATCCTACATCTTTATACATCAACAGATTCAAAATGACAAATGCTGAAACAAATTTAAATTGAAGATACTTCCTTTAACTACTAGATTAGTAGGCCGTAGATTTCTTGGGAGTTCAATTCAATTCTTACCATAATAGATCTGTTAGTTCATATCAGGCATTGAAACAAACAACTTGTAAAACATATACATTTGAAACTTCTACAAATTTAAGAAAAACATTAAAAATGTTGAAATACCTTAATATGTGGCCTTCTCACAAGCAGTTAAGGGACTGGATTCTATCGCCGATGGGACTTGTGGCATTGTCCTGCATATTGGGCTATATATGCTATATTCGTTATGTACGTCTGAGTCATCCGACGTACGATGATGAGGACTACGAAAAGGAGGGACATGTCAAGTTGAAACCTCCACTTCAGAATCTAAAACTGACCAGGGAAGAGCTAAAGGCATATGATTCCAAGAATCCCGATGGAGCATTTTTGGTGAGTTTCTTGAACAAACTTTACGATGTGTCCTGTTGCTCATCGAGCTTTGGACCAAATGGTACCTATGAGGAGCTGACAGGCACCGATATTATGTGGTTCATACAGAAGACTGCAACTTATGAACCTCGCGGCTTTGATGCTTATGTCAAGGCAATCAAGAAAAGGCTCAAGGATCATTTCTATGTAGCGGGCGTCTTATTAGAGGACAAGGAAAATAAGACTACAGCAGAGTCAGACTCAACACACTCTGGTTGGAGTACAAGCGACGATTGGAGCACCGACGATGACGAATGTGAAGAGCAGCAAAATGAGAAGCAAGCAGAGAAGGTTGAAGAAGTTAAGGACCTGGAAGAGACTCTCGTCTCCACGAACCTAGATGAGACAATATTGGCTCAATAGAGCTGTTCTATGGCCATAATCCCTTATTTATGCATAATGTAGGACTATCAGAGTTTGAACAGGCTACCACTTGTCCAATAATTTGAATCAAACTAAATAAAGGCATAAATAAATATTCCCGCCCGAAACCACAATGTTGCGAGCTGTTCGTTCTGATTGCCCCATGTTGCAGGACAACATTTGTTGTTTCTGTTTCTGTTTGTTGTTTTTGTTGTTGTTGTTTGGTTTATACACTCTCATATGTAAGTGTATGCTCGTGTGCATGCATATATCCATTACCAATTTTAATGTGAATTCAATAAGCTCGGAGGCAAGTGAGACTGTGGAGACAGCCGAGTCCTTGTCCTCGCTCTCATCCTCAATCTCGTTCTCGTCCAGCAGCAACGCCTGTAATAATAAAATGGTAATTTCCGTTGCCAGCACAACAACATCGACTGCATATAAATTTATGCCAAATGGCAACCAAAGTTGGCTATAATGGCGTAAAATAGCAAACCACAGGACAAGGACCAAACCAAGGCACGACACGGTTAACCAAGGCAAGGCCAGGACCTAGAGCAGCAGCAGAAGAGCGGCAGAAGAAGAAGACCAAACGCAAATGTGTTCCAAGCTATTTCTCCAACTCTCTGACAGG
Source organism: Drosophila putrida (assembly GCA_037043535.1). NCBI lineage: Eukaryota > Metazoa > Arthropoda > Insecta > Diptera > Drosophilidae > Drosophila > Drosophila putrida. The sequence continues at coordinate 83,627 of JBAMBI010000169.1, read as the reverse complement.
AGATTGGTAGAGCACTTAATAACCACGTATGCCCATGCAGTACTCTACCCTCGACAAACATATTTCATATGATCAAGTTGACATAAGTAATAATAATTAATTATATAATCATAAAATATAGGCAGGTAAATCATTTGACAGAATTTTCAAAATGTAAATAATCTTAAGTGAAAGAAGAGTTAATTTTTTAGGACAATAAATCTTGTTAAGAAAATCTACAATATAATAATATTTTCTTTACAGTATTTTGAACTTCTTCTCCAAAAGAACTGTTTTTACTTATAGAATGATGTTAATATTTAATTTCTCAATCAGCTAAAGTCTGACTGATTTGTCAGACAATTCCTTTTGTCGAATAAGTTGAAATGTTCGATCCTTTGAAAGAAGCTGAGAGTTTTTAAAATCCCTATTCAAAATTATATTTTAAAACTCTATGCTGATGTAATCTTCATTTTCGATTTAAGTTGAAAATACACAAATTATATTCAGTGTAACTGATTAAATGCCAATAAGTGCATGGCATAACACAAAGGATTAAACCATGCAACACTTTTTAATATACATATTTTGAATTCATAAATAAAAGTTGTGTGGAAAGCTGTTGAATTAAACGTATTAATACCCCAGGCCACAAAACTATTTTGTTTTATAATTGATTCTTTCGATATAATCTATTTTTAATCTTCAATCGATCATCTTTCAACTCAACTCTTAGACTCCCTGTCTAAAGTGTGAATTTTACGATGAAATGATAATTAATTCACAACATAATGAGAAACATTTAGTTAAAGGAAAAAATCTGTGAATAATTATGTATTATTTATTATCATTATGTTATTATAATTATAATTGACACCAGGCCGAAAAGCTATATTTTTAAGAGATACGTGTATGGTTCTCTCGATATGATCTAATTAATTAATTAATTTTAGACAAATCTCTTATCGAAAAAAATAAATACATAAATAATAATAATACACTTATGTTCTTTCTTTCAAAACTCCACATAAATTGTTCAAAAATATTCGCTTTCTTCAGAAAGTGAGTGTATTTAACTGTCGTTGTTTTGCAACTGAGCCTCAATGGGTTTCATTGTTGCCTGTGTTGCTGCAGCTATTTTAATGGTGTTATTGTATTTTATGTGCACATCATAAATACAAATTCAATACACGGCCGTCGCCTGTTCTTCCCCCCCTACGTGTTCATGTCCGTATCCGCATCCGTGTCCGCTTTCGTGTCCATGTCCGTGTCCACTCGACTATAGTCTAGTGTTCAATGGGTGAATGGGAGGGTTGAGAGTGAAATAGTGAATGGTGAATAGGGTTCGGGATGTGCGTACCTCAGAATGCAAGATACTTTTGCGCAAATTCTCATTTAGAGGCAACAGACGATGGTCGAGGACCACAACGAGGCCTTTCACACGCAGCTCCATTGCGTTTCATTACGACTCCTCTAACGGCAAACAGGGGGCATTTACAGTTACACGAATTCGTTGTAGTATCTCTTAGCATGTGTGTGTGTGTGTGCGTGTGTGTTGTTAGTGTAGCTTAAGTGCTACAAAACGACACAAAGATAAATGTACGTGATACACACACATGCCGAGCTGACGTGCACTTCCATTTTAAGTGGATTTTTCGGCATTGCCGCCATGTTTAGAAAGTTTCCCCCTGCCCCTGCCCTCGCCACTCCCATTTACCACCTCTCCCATACTTTCGATTGTTTTTGTTGTTGCTGCTGCTGTTCTGGAGATGACTCTAATGCGTTTCGTTTCTTGTTAGCTGTCAAGAAGGTTTCTATTTTCGATTTGCATTTTAGGTACTTCAATAGGAAAAGTGCCTTAGCTTGGTTTTACCATAATATCTTGTATCTCAATAAAGCTAGCAAATATTTCTCTCATCTCTCCTCTCGACTTCTCCCTCTTCTCTTCTACAAATTCTCCATGTTGATATTGAGCTGGGGCACGTGTGCTTCCATAATTCGATTTATGTTAAACTCTGCTCAGCTGCAGCTGAAGCTGAAGCTCTACACTATTTGCCACTGCAATTTGTTTGCTGGCTTCCACAAGGTGCGACTGGCATCTTCTAACCTGGTCTAAGCACTTTGAGTTTCTGCTTCAGTTGCTTAGCCAGCTACAAGTTGAATTCAAGCACAGAGTCAATTGCTGATGCTTCTGATGTTTGCCCAATGGGTGTACTTATCTATCAATGTCGTTTGGAAGAGAAAAGCTAAAGCAGGAAGTTCCTCTTGACTCGCCTCAAATACGGAAGTGAAGAGGAAAAGATCCTTAAACAGTAAACAACATTTCAATTTAATGGGATTTTGGTAGCAATCATTAAAAAGCAAACCAGGCAAAATTCCAACAGTGAGTGTAAGCAAATATATTTTGCCAATATCTATTTAAATTATTCATTTAAACTTTGGAAATTGACGCTGTGGAAAATATTCAGCATTTAAAGAAACTAAATTGTTTGTTATATGCAGCTTTCAAGCATGTAATTTGGCATTAGTTTTATTTCAAAACATTCCACCAGCTGGTGTAAGTCAATAAATCCAGCCATTAAATATTTTATATGTACTTTTAGATTTTGATATCCGCTTAACTATTTGGAAATATTCGGCATATAAATAAATGAAATTTTATACAGATAAAACTCTGCTCTACTCTTTGGTTGTGTTTTAACGGAAGTGTACAGCTCGAATGAAAAGTCATAAAATCGTATAAAAAGGCAGAAAAAGTTACATTTGCTTGTAGTGGAAAAAGCTGGTCCACCAAAGGGGAATAGAATCTGTTATATATGTTTCTATTATTAACTAAAGTTAAATTTATATATTATGGAGTCAGAAGTATTAACAAATATTTCAAAATTTCTACGAAAAAGTATTTTTGAAAGCAAATTTCTAAAATATGTCAAATGGAAAATTGTGTCTAAACTTTTTATGCAACTTTAAAAACAACATGTTTATGTCTTCTCTATATACTGCAATCAGGTGGATTCATTTTATATATTATAATATACTTATTTGCTTATTGCTTTATATTTACTTTTTGTCTATTCATTTTTTCTTATAGCCAAATTCCGCTACAGAAAATTCTCAAAATTCCGCCATTTTCAGAAGTATGTTAAAGTATGTAATCTATTGATACATTTCGCATTTATATTCAAACTCACACTCTCAACAAGAAGTATACGTATACGCAATATATTTTTTTGTTATTCCATGTTACAATCTGTTGCAGACTTTAATACAATTTGCTGACCTTTTTGGATGTGTCCTTTGACCGTCTCTGGGCGCGATCTCTCGTAATGGCAGGCAAGAGCATCGACGGAATTTCAATGACAATTCAGTACTAAAATTTTTATTACAGCCAAGGCCAAAAGAAGAAAAGCCAGCAACAGCCGGACATACAACAATGACAACAACAAAGAATAATATCTGCGCTCATAAGCATAAAATACACAGAATGCATAAAAATAAAAAAATGTTGAAGGCAACAAAATACAATTTGCCATCGATGTGGCACAAGCATGAGGCAGAAGAGACGTGCAACATTGGACAGTTATTTGCTTTATTTCAATGATTTTACATGACACAAATGTCTGTGTGCATGCAAAACTTGAACTGGAAGTGGCTGAAGAAGTTGCAAAACACACACACGCACACACACAGAGAGATCATATGCATGCAACACAATGCGGCACAGACAGGCAACACAGGGTGCAACACAGACACGCTGTCTGCCGCACACATTGCGTATACGTAATCAGAAGTAAATAGCAGACATGTTCGAGTGTTTGTGAGTGTGTGTGTGTGTGTGTGTGTTGTGTGTGTGCCTGGCAGATATTGCGTTTGTGTGCGCGTCAACGTGTGGCACGATGCTGGGCTCGCAGCAATATACAGAGAGTTGCCACACACTTTAACTATTTCTCTCTTTCGCACGCTCTCTGACTCCAGCTTCATCTCTTGCCCTCTCTTTATCACACTAACTCTCGTTGAATCTCGCTACGCATTAATGGGAGGAGAAAGCACACACACACACACTTACACACACTCATATGTCATGTGAGAGCGAGAGATAGATGGAGAGAGAGAAAGAGAGAGAGCGCGTGAGACTCTCACACACTTTAGAGCCTCACTTGGCAGCGTTGTGTGTGCGTTTTATGACTCTGTGTGTGTGTGTGTCGCTTGTGTTTATGTTCGTGTGTATGTGTGAGTGTGGCGCGTGTCTGAGTGTGTGTTGCATGTGGCAGTATTATGGCGCCTCAAATAAAAAGCCGGCTTTTATGTAGCTTCTTCTTGTCACAGTGCCACGCCGTTTCGCAAATAGAGACATGCGAATGTGGAATATGGAAGTCCACTCACAGTCAGAGATGCGCGTGCCACAATTGAATACGTGTGTAATGCAACATTTTGTGTTAAGTCCTCCCTTCCAACGCCCAACTAATATTCAGTGAAATACTGGCGACTTTTGTTTTCTATGACACGAAATACCTTTCAACAGGATATTGACACAGGCAGTTAATGATCACAAGTTCAGACTTCAAATTTCACTGGACATTACTGAAAGCGCTTAATAACTAACTATCTATACTATGTATTCCCTTAGTGTTGTATCTTAAAAGTGCTGTCAAACTTCATATCTATAAGCAATCCTCGAACTCTCAGCCTTTTTGGGCTGACATACTAAATGATTGTCTCAGTAAATTCAACTGCCCTTAGTGGAAAATATATTACTATTTCATTTTTGGAATGTATAGAATTTATGCCTTTTTGTGCAATCTTTTATTCTAAACTAGCTCTTGCTTTTCAAATACATACTAGTCTCATAAAATGGGGTACTTGATAAAACTTCACTTTCAGACAGACGACACTAAATTTACCATATAATTCATGCACCCTTGACAGACAGATAGTTGCAGTTAAATTGAGTAGATAATTAATTCCCCGCTTGGTACAAGATACAGCTTGTAGACTTCAATTAAAGTCTTGTTTAATTATATGTAATAAAAAATACACAACTAAACGTGGCTAGAGGAAAAGGGAATAATTTAGGTTTATTCGTGCTGCTGAAGAACATAAGAAGATTGAATAAACTATTGCCAATTTTAATACCTTGCTTATCTTAATTGTTTCCCATTAACATTTTTAAAGAGTAAAACTTAAAAAACTTTCTGCACTCAACTAAAGTTCGACTCGATGTTTAAATCCAGTGAACTTTAATGTGACTACTTAGCTTGGCCCAAACTACTGTCAAAATCAAAATCATGGATGCAGTTGAGCCCTTCAAAGCAACAACAATTAAGCAGAAGACCATTAAAGCCAATGTGCAGCAGCTGTTGCTACTGCCGTTTGTTGCAAGTTGGTTGCACTTGCAACAAATGTGTCAGCCTTTAATTTGAAATCGATATGCGTATCTTGAGCACAGCTGAAGCTGTTTCTTATTTGATTTAAACCTGTGGATAACCGACATTGATGACAGTTTCATCTGCTATCTGCAGTGTAATTAAAGAGTGAGAGAAAATTTCTACAAGATCTACTTGGATAAGGGGGAGGGGGGGGGGGGAAATTGTGTGGTGAAGTTGTTGTTAAAGTCACTGAAGTGAATACTTACCTCAATGTCGCCGTTATCCGGATGCCGTAGTACAAACGCCGATGGGACAACTCCAGGTATCTCCTGTTGCGGTATGAAGAGCAGCGAGTGATGGAAAATTGCATTTAGAAGGAGACTCATCACAACGACAGGTTTATATTTGCCAAATTTGTCAACGAGAAAACCTGCACAGACGGTTGGAAAAGTGGAAAAGTGAATACCAAGTTAGAGCTCTGAATAAATGTTCTTCTTCTGATGTGTACTCTGTAGAAATGTGTATGCATCTGTATCTCGTTGATACAACTGCCGTTGTATCTTTAGCTGTAGTTGAGTCCGTATCTGTGGCTTGGCAAAAGTGCCGCATTAAGTGCACAAGCTTTATCAAATAAGATGACTACAAGATGGCCTCACCATTGGCAAAACTTGCACACAATTCTGTTTCATTTCCAAATGAAGACTGGTATGGGGAAAGGGGGGAATGGTCAGGGGTCAGATTAAGCAACTCCTAAGTTTATTTCTAACTGCAATTGAAAGTTTTGCTTGTGAGCATTTGGCTTCAAATTTAAAACTCTGTGTAGTTCTAATGTTGAGAAGTTTGTATCGTAATATGATGAGAAAAGATTTTGTGCACAGTTTATTAATTATTCAATTGTAATTTCTACAGAAACTGAGTTCATGACTTATTGAAAGATATTACTTTTTTGTTTATTTAAATACATTTATTCCATGTATTTTTCTCTTAATCAATTCCAGCTATTGATGGCTTTGATGAAGCATTTTCATTATTCTTTTTGAATGTATTTTTGTTTCAATGTACATGAAACTCTTACTAACATTTTTATATATTTTATTTAACTCACATTTGAAATTAAAACCACAACTTGTTTGTGTGGCTAAGATATCTCGATATAGTCAGATTTTTCATAGGTAAAATCGCACCACATATCAAATTACTATCATAGCATACTGGATGAATATACTTTTTAATTATTGTATTTTTTTTGGGGTTTAATATAATTTATATGGTTTATCCTCTAATTTAAACGATAAAAGCCTTCGAAATCTTAACTTTGATATTTTTCATTAAATGCATTTTCTGGTTCAGCATTATGTCATGCAATTATTTAATTTGCCTTTTAAAAACGTGTAATAAAATATAAAAACATTTTTATTGTCATTTAAAGTATAAGTAAATTTAATTATTTTCACTCTCATCGCAGAGGCGCAAAAAAGTATGCTATGGAAAATATTTCGAGCAAAAAGCCACAACAAACCAACTGTCAGGGTTGAGCAGAACTTTAAGCGCGTATACGCGACTAACTGATGCCCTGTAGATAGACACTGATTCAATTATATCTATATATTTATGTATATTGAAGAGCTGAAACCTTCTCCCATTTGTAACTCGTAAATAAATTCACAAATGCATGCCCATTTCGATTGTGTACGAGGTATAGGACCAAAAACCAAATACTGACCATTAAATAAAAAAACCAGCTTTTGCTCTGCAAGTATATAAATAATCGTATATAGAGGCACATATATAAATGTATGTACATTCGGTTCCGTTATGAATGAGTGTGTGCTGAAGCTTTAATATTTGTTGTTTTTCTAGTGGTCGTATATGTTTGTCAAACAGACAGAGCCACAAAAGCTGTGACAGGAAAATAAAATAAGGTAGATAAGCGTTGGCAGCAGCAAAAATGTTGGCAAAATATGAGGTGCAGCAGCTGCAGCCAAATATATTGCGATAGTCAAAATAGATAGCTGTCAGCTGATTAAATAACACATTTAAATATTTCACAGCAGATATTGCAACATTGCAGAATCCTCAAAGTCGTGTATCTGTAATTTAAATAGCCTTTTCAACTAATTGTCCTCTTTGAAGCTTCTGCTCTTTTTATTATACAGATGAAACCTTGTCTCAAAGAATTTAATTGAGTTAAATTCGTCAATTAATTAAGTTGACACTTCAACTGAGTTGCAATCAACTCATACTCACCTGTTATCGGTGGGCTGAGGAACGTCGTAAAAGGCAATGCCAGATAGATAATCGCAATCTCTTCGACTGTCAATCCAATCGATTGCATGTGTATCGTCAAATACGGCAGCAATGATGAAGTGGCTGGAAAATAACAAAACTTATCAATTCTTTATAATAAATACATATATATACGAATGCAGACAACAATTGGTTATGCAATGTGTGAAAATGGTAGATATTTGATTTAAATAATATATACACATGAGTAAAATAGATTATAAAGAATAAAATATCTTTAACAACCTGACAAGCACTTATTAAAACTCTTCTCAATCGAAGGCTGTGCAAATACTTTGGTTCATAGTATGATAAAAAAATTCTAATAAATATAAATATTTGCAACCTTCAGGAAAGAAAAGTTCCCTACTTAAAAGTCTGTATATTTCATCTTCTTAATTATAATAATTTATAGAAAATAAAACAATTTATTATATGTTTATTATTAAAGCAAGTAGCTGAGTTTTTAAAAATTTAAAATTCTCCGAAATCAACTTGTCATCAACTGGCAGTGATAAAACTCCTCGACAGCACACTGATAACTATAACTCAACTGTCTAAATGTCATAGAGCAGACTCCCTATAAAATTATGATGTGTTTGTCCCCCTCGACAAACTGAGATTATTCATGGAACCCAATGAGCTTGTTCAGTTGAATGGCGCCTTAAAACCTACTTAAAGCGCATTTCAGATGGCCCAAACGACAGGGACAGTTGCTGTCCCCCTTCTCTCTCTATCTCTTCTCTATCTTTGTCGCTTTTTGATGTGACGCATGGCATTAATAAATTATAAACATTCAAAACGAATGCCATGTGTCCAGTTGCAATTGTTGCCACTGCAGCAAAATGACGCAAATAATGATGACAAAAAAAAAATGGGGAAAGGAAAAGGACTGAAAAGAAAAACCCCTGGACAAGCAATTGCAGCTGTTACTGTGGCTGATGACCCCCGACCCCCGAGGGGACGACACGGGAGCCACGAATGCCGCAGCCTTGACCAATTGGAGTGCAAACAAGGTCCGGATACGTGAATTGGCAGCGAATGCGGCTTGCCGTGAATACAAATTGATGTTAAAGTGCATTCATCACTTTTTCCACTTTGCTTAAATTCAATACACTCTCCGTTTTTCGCCCTTCATTTTGCTTATACTATATATGTGGAGTTTTTACGTCATTTCTTTTACATCCCCGCAGATAATTAACAATAATATGCAACACATGTGTTTGTTTTTCTCTCCCAAAGTATGAGTACATATTTATACACATATGTGTGTGTGTGTGTGCTGAAGTATGCATGTGGATATGTTTGTGTGGATTCCTCAATGCAATAACAATTAATTGCATTATGCCCATGTGTGTGTTTACGCCTGCAAGTTGACATAACGCACGGAAACGGAAATGCATGCATGTCAGGGCTGTATTGCATGACGGCCATTGTTCTTCCCCTTCTGTTGATGCTCCTCCCGTTGCTCCACACTTCTATTATTATTTGTAATTAATGCCATTTTCACAACCGATGAAAGAACTCCTTTCTCCTCTCATCTCTTTCCATCAACGTAACTCTATTACTACAGCATGTTTATTGTATTAATAGCTGCATGGTAAATATTGGATGTGTTTTTCTCAAAATGTTATGACTTTTACCTTTAAAGCAATGTTAAGTAATATTCTGACAATAGCATTAATACTTATTTATTTATATTTTGTAAACATTTATCTTTTGTTTTGTATTTATTGTGATTTACCAAATTATTATTTTCAAAAGCAGTTCCTTTACTTTGTGTGGTGACTGCGAATATTGATCAATAAATTTATTGTGTACTTTTCATCTTTGATAAGAATATTAAAAATTAGTATTCAATTTACAAAATACAGAATATTTAACTTTGTTTATATATAGTGTATATGTTATTTCTAGTATTCTGCTATTTGTACAATTTATTTTAAATTTGTTAAGTCTTACACTATATATTTCTCTACTGAAACCAGCAAGATCACAATCAGGGTAGATTAGATATGTTTAAAACTCAATAAACATAACATATATTTCTAAATATATGTATATGTTATTAATAAATACGTCTGTAAAGGGAAACTATATTTAAGTAATTGGTTAGTTACACTTTTCTCAAGCTACATAACAGGGATTCAAACAGCGATATTAACCGAATGAAATTGGCAACTGAAACCCAAAACAGAATTAAATTTTTATGTTCTTTCATATTAAACAAAAAATAAAACTTGATCATAACCGAAAGAGAAACAACAACCTTCACCTGTTCTGGGTTGAATCCCCGCTATATAATATACTACTAATATTTATAAACATTTTTGAATTTAAAAAGCAATTTCATTTAATTACAATTATTGGCACAATGAACTTTGCTCTTCTAGGATTTTGATTGCATTAGCACAATTACTATAAAAAGTGAAAATTAACATATTAAATGATGTTAAGCAAAAGTAAGTGACCAGCAGATACTCTGTAAAATGAAATGAATAAAAAGCATTTGTTGCTGCTCAGCTTTAAGTACTTTAAAGGATTGAATAAATTCAACTGCGTTAATTTACAAAAAGTGTTCATTCCCATTTGCGGCGTGTGACTACAGGGTATCTATAACAATGGCGTGCATATGATGTCAAATAAAAAACGCATTAATACTAATATTTGCGACAATCTGACGTTAATGGCATAAGACAACATGCGACCAACCATCATGGCCAAACAGAGGTCGCCGTCTGGTTTATAACGAGATAAAGGGGGATAGACGAGAGAACAGAGAACAGAAAACAGAGAGTGGAGAGAAGAGTGAAGAGAGAAGGGAAGAGGGTAAATGGTGGGAGGCAACTAAGGCAATCGCAAAATGTTTTTGTCATTGACCGCCAGCAGCGAAAATGGCGCACGGTCAGATGACTTGACTTGAGTTGATTTAAGTTTAAGATAGATACTTGGGGCAACATCAAGGCGAATCAAAACTAAACCTTTCTCAAGCTTAAAGCACATAAGCTAGATTTATTCACAAAAGCCGCACACACACCGAGACAGACCGAGAGAGAGAGAGGTAGATATATAAACATTACGTATATCTTAATTGCCACACGCTGAGCAAAAGGCTGTGCAACCCAACCCAACGTAAGATGCATCATCTTCAGGCGAATGTTTGTGTAACTAAATTTATACAAATGTGTAACATATTTTGTGCCTAATTGATAACTTCCGACCAGCCCAGTCCCCCAGTACCACAGATTTACAGATCCACATCTCAACAGCTCCATTGCTATATAGCTCTACTATATGTATAGTTAGTTAGTTTGACCAGAACATTCGTCGCACGCACATAAAAAGCCATTTCTTGGGTCGAGGGGGAATTCCTGAGATCTGAGATGCGGACCCGTTGTGATAATGAATTCAAAGATTCACTGTCAGCCTAGCCTAACTCAGTCGGTCTCATATTGTAGGTAGTATACTGTAATATCCCTCTCCCTCCCTCCCTCTTTCACTCTTCATCTCCATTTATTCCGATGTGTTAGTTTGTATCTGTGTGACTGTGTATGATACAAAACCAACTGTACTTTTGTTGTGGTCAGTTTACGATTTGCATTTTGTCATTTCTGTTGTTCCGAATAGATTTGCTCAGCTTGAGCTTTGTTGGCATCTTTAGAAATACGAAGCATGTACTATGTATATGTGGCTTTTGACAATCTTAGATACTTAAGGCAGCCCTTTGATTACAGTATTACTTGTAATTTATTTACAGTTCTTGAATTGTCCAACTATCGTTCAAAGAGCTGCTCTGCATATCAAACTACTTAGTTACATATAATTTCAGAGTGCAATTACAAAACAAAACAATGAGCGTATACAGATGTGCTGTAATTACAGAAAACAATCTCAATTTTCAAAGGGATTATAAAGATCCCTTTGATATATTGTATGTAAATATTTGTAAAACGAGTTTCAAGAAAAGCTTTTTTCTCATCTTCTCCATCTCTTTGCTCATTCTATTAAGATGATGATAAACAACTTCTGTATAAGTCTTACATTATTATAATTTTATCACTTAATGTGTTTATTTTTCTAGGAGACGTGGCAGATCCCATTTAGAGTATTATTCCATTCTGACTTATTCAGTATTAACTCTTTTTCTCAGCCTCTAAAGAAAAAGAAACTGAGCACAGTTTCTTCTTATAATTGTATTTAACTCATTTAATAAGATAAAGCACTACTTTAATTTATTTCTACATCATAAAAGATAGATAAAGATTTTTTCCATATTAAACAAATCTTAAATATAATCTGTATTACATTAGTAAACTACCTAAGTGAAAGTCAAGCCATGTATGCAGCTCTTTTTTCCACCTAAACCGACCACAATAAATTAATGGTATGTTTTCTGTTTAGAGGAAATCAAGTATATGTATGAAAAACTATTTTTTTGTCACTCAAATCGACCACAATACATTAAATATATTTTTCTTTAACAAAAACAAAATGAAAAACTATTTTGTTGCCCATTTTATAAATCGTTAAAATTTAACAACTGTGATTCAATTCCGTAGCTATATTCAATGGATTGAGTTTTTGAATCTACGACAAAGTAAAAAGATAGAGAAACACATTATATTGTTTGCTGTGAAAATCAGTTATTAACTTTGTTCATAATGCGGCTAACTTCGTGAGATCTTATATGTAGGATCAGCCTCTTTTTAAGCCAAGGATAATAACTACCGAGCCACCATATCTTATTGTACATAACTTTGTATATTAAATACTAATTATTAAATACTTAATACGACACGTGTACTGAAATGTAAGATAAACTCTTTCTAAATTAAGTTTATGAAATTTGTTTTTGCATTTGCTTAAGATTAACCTGGGTTTAGTTTGACAGGTGGGTTAAGCACTATCAGATTTGTTCCTAAATTAGATACCGTAAAAACAAATTTACTACTGTGCTTAAGGTAAAGTATTCAAGAGTAAGAAAACTCTTACCCAACTTTCGACTTGCTTTCTCTCTATCCTAATGACTTTTCAGATTATAAAGAACCTTATAAACAAAGTCATAATGTCTTAAACAATTGTATAAGTTGATAATTTTAGTGGTGTTATCAGTTAGTCAAGCATAAATACGACTAATCCCATTTAAGACGTCACCTCACGTCACGTTTTTCCGAGTGCGATATCAAGTTATCAAGTTAGTATCTTACTGATAACCTGCTCGATTTCTAATTGCTTTTTAATGACATGAATGAGTGTGTAATGATGTGTGTGTGTAAGTGCGTAAGTGTGTACTCACCTCCATACATAACAAACAGGGTTATCTTGAGCATAATCAAATTGGGATTAATGCCACGTCGTTGGCAAAATTCGCCAAATCGCGACAATTCGATTTTATCCTTATAGGTGATCGTCTCCTCGTTGGCCATTTTGCCCATTTTGCCACTCTCTCTGTCTCGGAAATGCACTCAGGGATTGTTAATTTGCATGTGCTATGTATCTGTATCTATATATCTCTGTATCTGTGTATCTATATCGGTATCTGCAGTTGTGCTTGTGTCAGTTTGAAGTTCGTTTCAATGAAATGCAGCGCTGCTGCCTTAGTTTAAGTTTCTCGGTCAGACGACACTGGGACACACATATGCACACACACACAAACACACGCACATCACACACCGCACACACACACACAGAGGTACAGGTTCACTAACACATACGTAATGTTAATAGACTCTGTGTGTGTTATGATTTTGATTAAATCCAATTGAAATTTGTGATCATAAACGTCGCACAGTAAACTTGTTGTTGCCTTTTTCTTCTAGTTGTTGTTATTGTTACTTATTTTCTGTATTTTTTTTTATATTATTCACATTGTCACACGCTAAAAATAAACATTAGTTTTGTATTATTTATTATATTATAGTTTTTAATATACTTAAGCAAATTATTAAGTAACTAATATGTTTTCTCTGAACTTTATAGTATGCATAATACTATATAGAAACGTTTTTATAATATATTACGATCTTGATTGAATTTCTGACGATTTGAAAAGGATTTTGCGACGCGCGTTTTTAACTTTCACAGTCGCCGTTCGCACAGAGACTGAAAATGTCTCTTATCTCAAGCTAGCCAAAGATTTGTGCATACTATATTCTAAGTATATCTTTTGCAATCTCTACAGATCTGAGCACACACTCACTTCCCACTTCCCACCTCCACCTCCACCTCCATCCACACCCCCGTCTCCTAATCTGATAATCTATGAAGTCTTACTCAAAGAGCAAACGTTGCTCACTTCCACACACTTACGGTTGACACGACGATCATAATGATGATCATGATGATCATGATGATGATCATAATACGAGTATTCTAACTTAAATTGGACCAGTCAACGTATTAGTGACATCTCTTAAGATGGCGTACCGCTCTCAAATGTTTTTGCTGCTGCTGTTGTTGATGTTGTTGCTGTTTGATACGACGACAGCTGAGATCCCCCAGAGATATTGTCGTTAGTCTGTATTTTTTTGTATCATGGTTTTTTTTTTTTTCGTGAATGAAGATAAAACCCGAGCAACGACTGACGTGCCACAATGTCACTCTGAGTGATAGGCTGTCACCTGAGAGATACTCGCAGTTGTGGATAGGCCAAGGTTTACTGGAAGGTGTGATCAAAACAAAGCTTTCATCCAAGTTGGGCAATTAAGCTTTGACTTTATTAAATCAGTGCTAAATATTTCAAAGAAATTTCAACATATAAATAGCTTTTTGGATATCCTAAGTACAAAGTAAGTAAAGCAATAAACATTTATGAAAATAGTTGATATACGTTGATACGGGGAAAGGTTGTATATATATGACTTTTTAGCTGTCTCCAGGTTTTGGCTTCATTGTCGATACGAAGGATCAAAAAATAAAAACACACAATGTCAAGGAGCAAAAAGGCTGAAAGGGCCAAAATATTCTCATATAAAACTTTGTTCAATCAGTTTTTAATACACAAAATGTATAGGTGTTGTACCTTTAAGTATTTAGGTTGAGTTTTAGTAATATTTATGCTTGATTCTAAACTAATTAGTTGCAATTTCACTGTTACCGCGACTTGTTAATAGTTTGCAAATACATAATTCAATCCACAAATTTTAATAAAATTTCGCTTTCACAGAAAACTGCTTCTAAAAATACGGGGCAATAAGAGGAAATATATTGCTTTATATAAATATAAACTTAGTCTCAAAATAAACCTAAATAAACTTGAGATTAATATAATTTACTTTAGCTTTTTGTTTTGATTTGCTTGTGTTGATTTTGTCGTTTAGTTAATTAAACAAATGATTCACTATTTTAAGAAACTTTCACTCATTACATAATATAATTATTTATACACGTCAGCCGTATTCGAAGGAGGATTTCGGAACTCCCAAAGAATCGAAAAGTTGTTGTTGTTGTTGCACATGCGATTGAGGCCCGAAAAGATTTACACACAAAAATCTGAGTTGAAGCAAAAAAGTTTTATGCATTTCGTTTCAGAAACTATTCACAATAAAAAGATCAACGTTTCCCTTCGAACAGTTGGAAATTGGAAAATCAACTGCGACATGAGGCCAAAATGTGGAATTCCAATCACCTGGATAAAAGACCAAATGTCGTTAACAGCAAAACATTACAATTTACTGATAACAGATAAGCAAATGACGATCGATTGATATGTGAATATAATGACTATCTATTTGTCCGATATGCGGCTTGGCAACATGAGGAACCGTTATATGTTTTACAATTTTAATCAATTCAATGCCCTTTGAGGTCAACTTTCAGTAGCCCCTCGGTTAACTCTTATCATATCAGAAAGAATCTCATCGAAATAACAAGCTGATGTATTTTTAGCGGCCATTATAAAAGATGGAATATATATAGTATGTGCAGTCGTAATAAGATATATGGGTAGCAGACAAACACATTGTAAAGCAGAGAACGTAAGCAACTTCCACCTCAGACTGACTGGTTGGTTATCACGATAAATTTCCTTATCATTAACTGATTAAACGAGCTACCAAGTGAAGAAGATGCTGCAGAAAACGAGAGCGCACGTCGCAGACGGATTTCAAAAGTGTTACGCAAAACAAAGTACACAGGGAAATTGCAAACAGACTTTGTTCTTTAGCTTAACTAAGTAGCTCGTGATTTACGTGGACGTATCCCGAAGTATGCAATAAAGTATCTAGTATCTATAAAAAAACAGCTTAGTTTTATAATTCAAACTCTCGAATCCACTTTATAGCTACCAATTGATTTACAATAGCAACAAAAACTCAAATCCTGCAACTTTTAATTGCCCCAAAATGGCTTCTGATATTTTTCGATACGAATTTTATCAGCTTTTCATCTGCCTTTCAGTTCACATAATATTTACTTGAATATTATAATTTAGGACGCGCTATCTATTCTGATTATTTTGGCAAATATTATCAGAGAAGCCCATTCATATGTTAAAAAGTATCATTTTTATATATTTATATGTATTTATTTCTTATTTACATATCAATGCTAATTTCGTAAAGGTATCAAATTTGTATTCATAGAAAGTAGTTAAACTAAAAGCTGAACAAAGCATTGATTATTTAATTAATTTTAATACTCGAACTCGAAAAAAAATAGTTATTTCGCAAAGTTGGAATAAAAAGTGTGGACAGTCGTAAAGATGAAACTTAATAAACAACATAGCAATCTACACAACTGACTAGTTTGTAGTTTATTACAACATTGTGCAATGGAGTTATTAAAGCTGCTTACATTTATTTTATCCTCTTTAAATGACTCCTCATGATTGTGAATGTTTAATATAAATTGCTACTTCACGTAATAGCCTTATTCCACTACATCAAGTACAAACATGCGTATGTGACAAAGTTTTCATAGAATAACAAAACCCACATACTAAAAGTGTGTAGAATTTGACCCTAAAGTATACTTGAATTTGTTTGGTAATTTGTAAAAGCCAACTTGACTATCAAAACAAACACAAAGGATTTGCTGTCCTGGGGGAAGGGGTATTGTTTAAAGGAGCGGTCAATAGTCGGTGTGTGAAAAACTGTTGTTTCGTTTCGCCTAAACTAAGTTGAAACACCTTAAATAATGTATTTATCATCTTTACTGTTTAGTAAAATCAAATCTACTTTTTAATAAAACATATTTTTAGTCTTATTTAAATTGCGCGCCAGAGATTGTGGCTGGCCACGTCAAAAGTTTGAATTTGTTGTTTTTGCATTTTACATAGAAAACAAACACAAAATTTTAGTTACAAAAACGTTGCTGGTTTTTAAAAAATCTATTTTTTGGTGGAACACTGGATATTCCTAGTGTCCCGGATTATCCTGCTTTTTTTTTTGGAGTTTCCTAAATGTTTTTAGAAATTTCTAGATATTTTTGGACTCATTTGAAGGAACTAGGTCCCCAGAAGAGCTGAAAAGACGAAACATATTTTAAAAAAATCAGATTGAATTTTTCTAATTTCGAATTTCATAGAATGTTGAAAAAAACCGTTGTTACTTAAAAAAATTACTTTAAGCTCGTTTTTCACATTTTTGGTGGCGTATACTTTTAAGCTGAGGGCATAATGAAGATTTCAGAGCTGTCGTGTTTCCTGTTGACCGCGCCATCTATTCGCCATATTTGCTAAAAGCTCCACTATTTTAGAACTAAATTTTTACCGTTATGGCCCCTAAGCGTGTCAGTGCAAGCGCCCTCTGTTACTCAGATATTAGCTTACTGTATCTCTATTGTTCATTTCTTAGTTTACATTTCCTTCATATCTGACAGCTTTTGTCATAGAGCAGTAAAAAAATAAAAATGGCGCGCAATTTAAATAATACTTAAACAATTATTTAATTATTTACCAAAACTATGTTTAAGAAAATAAACAATTTAATAATAAATAAAATAAGTTAAAGCGGAAGCAATCTGTGGTTGCATAGCTTTTGCATGGTTTTAAAGTTTGAAAGATATTTTGGACGTTATGTTGCAGGTTGTTAGCGCCACCAGGTGTAATATTGTTTATTTTTTAAATATCTGCCCACCCCTGGTTAGGTGCTCAAAAACATCAGCCGACTTTATTAGCTTTGACCTTGTAAAAATATTTTGTTTTCAAACCAATCAAATTATTTATTTATCTAGGATACATAAAGCAGATTATTTCATTACATATTTCTTGTTTGTTGTCCGACCGGTGACCTAGTTCCTTCAAGCGGTGTTTAAAATATCTAGAAAATTTAATCGGCTTCGGTTGCATTTTTGAACTATATGATGATGATTATTTCCTAAAATTGATTGCCGAAGCTGCCACTTTTCAAAACGATTATGGCGCCATCTTTTGT
This sequence comes from Drosophila putrida, assembly GCA_037043535.1. NCBI lineage: Eukaryota > Metazoa > Arthropoda > Insecta > Diptera > Drosophilidae > Drosophila > Drosophila putrida. The sequence goes on along the minus strand of JBAMBI010000169.1, from coordinate 65,623 downwards.
TTGTTAGCGCTGCCATATTTGCTGTTGGTTGCCTTTGGGACTAAATTCGTATTGAAGTCTGGCAATGAGCGATGAACTGCACTTTAAAATTTTTAGATAACAAATTCGAGTAAGATTTTAAGAATGCACTTTCATTTCTTAATTTTTGTACAAAGTGATTCGCTTAATGCACTTACTTCTGGATATTTATTTTAAATGATAAGAAAGCAACAGTTTCCTTAAAAATGTTTGAGCTGAATAAGGTGAAAACAAAATCTTTGATGAACCAACTGATCAAAATGAACGAAATAGTTCTTGAGCTACTGAATAAGTTCATTCATTTTAACGACCAGTTCATTTGAACTTATTCAGAGCGAAACGACACAACTCTAATTAGTTGTTGTTTTGACGCCGAAGCACGCACAAGACCGTCGGGTTATGATTGTTATAAAAATTTAACCAATTACAAATAGTGAAATAAGTGTGTGCAAAGGCGACAAAGCGCAAGATAAGAGCCTATTAGGTATTATCTAAGTGCAGAAAAAGCAAGCAAGAAACCGAGATTAGATAAAAAGAAAAGCAAAGTCAAATTGGCAATAATATCTGCAACTGAAGCCATCGCATCGCAGTCGGCGCCGCGTGAAAAAATCAAGTAAAAGAGAAGAGAGGAGAAGAGAAGAAGAGTGCCAGGTGCCAGCGTCCGCATCGTTTGTTTGTCTCTCATTTGTCTGCGAGTCGCGCGTCTTGTACATGTGTATTAGTTTTTGATTGCATGCGCCCGTCTGTATGTGTGTTTAGTTGTAAATGCACCTGTCTCTGCCTCTGCCTTGCAAAACTTCAACTGCGCTCCCATAATTGCATATCCCAGACACCAACCAACAACAAGAAATTCGCTGACCGCCGCCGCCGCGTGTGTTTAAGTGTGTGTGTGTGAAAATGTCATTGCCAGTGTCGACGCTGACGTCGCAGTTGAAGTTAAAGTAAAGATAAAAGCAGAGAACGCGCGCGGCCAACAATAAAGAAAAAGTGAATCAAAACGTAAATGTGTGTGCGAGCGTGTGTGTGTTAAAGAGAGTAGAGAGTGCTGCAAAACGCATTCCTTTTAACCTGTCTTATTGTTGTTATTACAACAACAAGTTCTCTCGAAGGGAGCAGCAACAACTTCAACAACTACAACAACTATAACAACTTCAACAACTACAACTACAGTTACCATTCAACTTGTACGTCCAGCGCAAAAAAAAGAATTGCGTTCAAAATTCCAGTTTCTTGTTGTTTTTGTTTCAAAAAGAGGTGAGTGAATGTACCGTTATTTCTGGCGTATTTCTGACACACATTTTCAATCAATGGACCCCATTTTGGGGGTGACATTCCTTTGGAGGTTGTTCTATGCTGTGTGCTGAAATTTCTCGAGCCTCAAGTACAGCATCCAATTGGGGGTGGTTTTTGTTGTTGCGCGCTCAGCTGAGATATTCACACACACACACACATACACAACACATAGATAAATTTGCCAAGTGTATTTTGAAGGCCATGGTTGAGGCAACAACCGTTAGAGGCAAAAACGCAAAACGCGGCTTGTTAATGATTTTAACTTTTAATTGTCTAAAGCTGTACATCAAGTTTATCAATCAATAATTCATTTTCAACACAAATTGTGTGATGAACTTGACCCAAACTCAATCCCACGTGTAGCCACAGATTCATTCACAGATACAGATACAAATCCACATTCATCGCTCAACTGATCTAAATAGTAGGTATTTGTGGCAGTTGCACAACAAATCTCAACATGTACCCCATAATCACACACTGTGTGTGAGCTTCACACAACTTTGAGCTAACTAACTAACTATCTTCTCTACTCATTAATCACAATGACTAAATTGTGGATGTGCTTTTTTTTCTCTTCTTTCCTTTCCTTTACTTTGTCTTTCAGGTTGTTAAGCCGACATTGTCGGTTGCTTTAAGCCCATTACCCAAGGGCTTATAAATAGATGGCTGGGAAAAAAAGTCTGACAAAGATTTGAAATACTTAAATTCATCTTAACTTACGAACTGATCTACTCTACTTTCATAACAAGCCACATTTAAAATATTTGAGATAATTGAGGAAAGTGATATGAAAATTAGTCACAAGTAGTTAGTAAATATGTAATTGTTAAAAGAATGTTTTTAAAAAAGATACGTTTATACAATTAGATTCATTTGTTTAAACAATCTCAATTGGAATTTAGCAAATTTTCTTTCAATTTGCTTTCATTTTCGTTTTTATTATAAACAATAATCATATCGCAATATTTAGATACAAGTGCCATAACCTACTGAATGTATCTGCTCTAGAAGAGTATCTATGAAATGCGATCAAATAACTATCAACACTTGAGCACAGAGAGCGTGACAGGTGGATTTTTGTTTTTGTTTATTGTTTAATTTCTCTTCTATTCTTCTTTTGACCGTTTTGCGTCTTATTTAATTTAATTTTACTCTTCTCTCAGATTTATTCTTGTTCTTATTTTCTTTGTTTACATATTTTTAGTTTCCCTTCCACTGCTTTCGGTCTTTCGTTCTTTGGCTACCTGAGTCATCAATTCTTGTTTCTTCTTCTTCTTCGTCTTCTTGTGTCTTCCTATTTGTTTTGGTTTGCTTGTTGCGCTTACCTGCGGCAGGTGTTGTACTTAGTATCCAGTCTGTGACTTCTTTGACGACACTGGTTAACATAGAAAAATATTTCATTTTTTTATTTTTAACATTAAATTGTTGTCTGAAATTCATAGTTTTTAGATAAAATAAAAAGTTTTGTTTAATTGATAAAGTTATTTAAATAAATCAATTTTAAAGTACATATTAACTGATTAAACATATTTCCACTGTTAAGTTAAGGTATCTACATTTGTTGCATTGTATTGAGAGCATAAATTTTAAACGAATAAAGATGTAACCAATTAGTATATGTTTTGTATGAAGTTCATCCAAGTTGTATACCATGATTCGAAAAACTTTGTTGTCCAGTGTAATTGGTTTCCCTCTGAAAATTGTAAAGCAAATCAGAGAATGTTTATACTCATTCAATTGTTATGCCAGCTGAATATCCTTTCTTGTCGTACACATCGAAATTTGCAAATGTCAATGCCAACGCCACTTTATTTTGGCCAAGAGTTTTTAGTCTTAACAAGATTTGGTAGAATTGCAGAACACGCTTATAAATATTTCATAGACACAAGTCTATTCTTTTCAAGAGTATTTTAGCTGATTGAAGTTGTATTTCCGTTGACTGTTGACGAAGTCTTTCATCTGGCCGTGGCCGTAAAAAAGTCTTGGCTTTAAGCGTTGGTCTATTAAATTTGATGTTCTCTTAATTACATTCTGTCGCCTATTAGTTACACGGCCTTTCCAACTATGACGCGAGACTCGGCTAATGTGAACTCTAATGACTTGTAGATACTTATTATGAAAGCGCGGCAAATGCGATTACGATTTGTACTGGACAGATCGATAGGCATAGGCATATCGATAGATAGATAGATAGATAGATAGATAGATAGATAGATAGATAGATAGATAGATAGATAGATAGATAGATAGATAGATAGATAGATAGATAGATAGATAGAATAGATAGATAGAAGCTAAAAGATACTTTTCTAGAAGATAGAAGATACTTTTCTAGAAGATAGAAGATACTTTTTTAGAAGATAGAAGATACTTTTCTAGCAAATAGAAGATACTTTTCAAGAAGATAGAAGATACTTTTCTAGAAGATAGAAGATACTTTTCTAGAAGATAGAAGATACTTTTCTAGAAGATACTTTTCTAGAAGATAGAAGATACTTTAAGCCAAACTGCAATCTACTTTTAACGCATGTCAACTTTGTTATACTTTTGTGGTTTCTAATCAACGGAAGTAATGCATAAAAACAAGACTTTCGACACTAGTACTTCCCCCCCCCCCCATCTAAAAGCACACATGTTAGCTGAGAATGTTTGCAGGATGTTGAAACATACATTATGCTAACAATTCTCTTCTCTCTAGGGATTTCTCTCTCTCTCTCTCTGTCTCTATTTTGGTGATTTGCAATGTGCGCTGCATTTCCATTAACTTGCCGCACAACAGAGGAGCGACTATGTAATGTGCCTGCAACAAGGTGCAACATTCCTAAAAGCTACCATTCTCCATTACTTACTCTCTTTCTTCTCTCATCTCTCTCTCTCTCTCTCTCTCTCTCTCTCTCGTTTACCTTCTCTGTCCTTGACTGCCAACTGATGTGTGCTGTGCTCTTTACTTTTTATTTTCCTTATTTACGTCTGCTTCTGTCTTCTTCTGCCTTTTGCTGCTGTCCGTTGTTGTTGTTGCTGCCTTAGCGCCTTCTACTTCTTATCTTTTAGAGTACTTGGAACGCTTTATTGAAGCGAGGGTTGTCTCTAAAGTACAAATTGAGGCTTTAGGCTATTAAGCTTGTGGTAGTTAAAAATAAAATATAAAAAAAACTTCAAATAGTTGTTGAAATAAGTTCGATTTATGCAGTGGAATATATTTGTAATATATTAGGTTACTATTATTCACTCTTAACTTTTTAATTTTTAACTTTACAAACTCAAGTGTAAAATATTCATTTACTAACCTTTTTAAAGAGCTTGTTAAATATAATATTTATTTAATTCTGAATATTAGATTTACTTATCATATTTTTTACTTTAAAGGTAAGATTTTTAACTAAAGATTGTTATTGATCAAATATTAAATTTAATACTTTCTTTATTCTACTTATTTAACATATTAATCTGTTTATTATAGAGTATAGAAGGCCTAAACCAAATTGAATATATTATTTATGTTAAAATTTGAATATTTCATAAACTCAACAGACTTCCCCCTTTTATATCTTTGACTCTATACTTTTATTGATATCAGGTAAGTTTGCGATGTCTCAAGCTGCTCACAGATACATGTGCAAAAGGGGAAACCATTTGTGGAATGTTGTTTAGTGTACAGTGTACACATACATAAACATACATATATGCACATACATTATGCTACATGGCAATGTAAATGGCAAACTAGACTCGATGAGACTCGATGCCTGCTGTTCACTCGTAAATCGCTCTCCACTCTCCAAGTCTTCCCACATATTCTATTCCCTACCCTTCTCTCTCTCTGTCTAACTCTCTGTTTCTCTCCCGGGATGAAGTTCATGTTGTTTATAACAATAGAAACTGCAATACACTCACTTGAAGAGTCACTTCAGGGTCACTTCCTCTTGTCTCTGGTGTTAACTTGGCTTGGGATCTGCTCCTGTTCCCAGCTTTCTTTCTGTTCTTTCCTCTGTTTTTTCCACCTCTCTTTTTAATGCATATTTACGCTTTGAGGTCGTTTCTAATGAGCTGCATCTACTTCTAATTAGAATTGGATTATGCATTGTTGCCGCTTCTCTGACTTTTATATATTTGGCATTTTTTCTGCCTCTTTCAATTTATGTGGGAGTACAAAATGCTGTTGCTTTGGAAATTGTTGGAACGGTAACTCAGGTTTATTAAAACTTAAATAGAAAACTGCAAAATAAACGTTACACCTATAAATTAACACTAAGCAGACAAATTTCTCATGCCAAGCTGAATAGAAGGATTGGAAAATGTCAAGAATTTGAGTTTTAGTTGAATAAAGTATCCATGTAAATTTTAAAGCTAATTTTATTGAATGGTAAAAAAGTTTTCACATTGAAAAAGTTTTATTGTGAGGAACTTTGTTTGATAATTAAATAACTTTACGTCTAATCACCATTTATAGTTATGTAAATCAATATTTTTATTAGCAAACTCTCATGTAATTCCATTAACTAAGAGTTTAACTTAATATTTCCTAAGTCTGATTAGTTTGCTAAATAAATCTGTTGCTCAGTTGGCAAAGAGAGTTAATTTTAAAGTTTAAACTCTGAACTACTTTATAAGTACGTGTCTATGAGCTTAGTAGTATTTACTTGGCTAACGAACTAAGCTCAACTCAATAAAGCACCGACTTATGTCTCTCTCTCTCCCTCTCTCTCTCTCTCTCTCTCTCTCTCTTTGTTGAAAACACTTTCCTCCTTCAACGACAAGTAATTGTTGTCGAGGAAATCGCCTGAAGTGCTTGATGATTTGCCAAATGTGCATTAAATTGTTGCTCGCTGTGTCATAAGCCATTAAAAGGCAAATCGGCATTGCGATTTTTTGAAGACAGCATCGGAAATTGTCCAGGCGAAGGCTGTTGCCAAGATTTGTCTTGTCTTTTTTTGTTGCTGCTGCAATCAGTCGACAATACTTGAGAGAAAATATATTTTGTGCAATCCACAGAGCAGCACAAGTAGACATAAGTTTTACGTGTGTATGTGTATGTGTGTGTATCTGTGTAAGAGTTTTAGACAATTGCAACAATGGCATGTGGACTTTTTGTTTAAGGCCATGGTAACAATTGTGGTTGTTGCTTTTTCAGTTGCTGCAACATTTTTGACAAATTTGTCTGCTCGCTCAATAAAATACTTTATGCAGACCGACGGTGATGTCTGTTTGTCGAGACTAGTCTCAGGATATGCAGGATGCCAGGACATGCAGGATGCGTCGCAACCATCAACTGTTTTTTCTAAAAAGAACAAAACTTTTTTTTGTCAACATTCAAGACTTTTTTTTTTGCGACTGCTGCAAACATTTTATCTTATTAGCTTTTTTATTGTTTCTGAGTTTCTGAGACTGGCAAACAGCCAAGACTAGCGCTAAAGTAACGGGACATAATTATAATTTATTATGCTCGGTATTGCTTGAAATTGCCAAAGAGATACTTTATTTGTTCCGGGAAGAGTTTTGCGGAACAAACTTGAAAATAAGACAGCACAAGTTTTTCGAACTTGAAGAGCAAAAGTTGCAATTGTTACAACTGTGGCTATAAAAATTAATTTAACATTTTCTTGACGACAACTATTTGAATGTACATATGTTTTATGGAAAGTTTTTCCTTCCCAAACCCATTTCCTAATACTCGGTATTTTTCATTCATATTTTTTCATTCATTCATTCTTCTCAGTTAAAACATTATACGTTACATTACCTTTTTAGTAGTCTGTAAAGTAGTAGTAGATAGTAGTAGTAGTAGTAGTAAATAGTAGTAGTAGTAGTCAATAGTAATAGTAGTAGTAAATAGTAGTAGTAGTAAATAGTAGTAGTAGTAGTAGTAAATAGTAGTAAATATCAATAAGTCACTTATTCATTCCATACATATTTCACTTGACAACTGACCCTCAACAAATCATAGCAAAAAATACTAAATATCGATTCCTGTTTATTGTTTATTGCCAATTTTGCTTTACGTTTTTTTCTTTTCTTTTCTAATTTTATGCTTTTCAAGTTCTCTTATTTACGATATGTTTTTTTTTATTTTTTGTTCATTTTTTCATCTTTGCACGTGTGTCATTGATTTTTTGTTAGACTCGAGGTTTTCTGTGTGAAATTGTTGTTGTTGTTGGTAATTGTATTGCTTTGTCACTTGAATGAATCGATGAGTGAATTTGTCAGCAAGTTATTTGAGCTTTAATGTCAGAAAATCGTAAAATCGTATTACTTATTGAATTAACTTCCTGATGACATATGTTAAGGATTTTAGTCACTTATGTTACATGATGAATGATTTGTTTAATTAAATGTACAATGTAGATGAAGAAGAAAAAGATGAAGAAAAAAGAAGAAGATTAAAAGGCATTGTTTAAATTTTACTAAAGTCTTTACAAATTCAAAGAAAATCTCTTTGACACAACTTGACCTAAATCTGCTACGAATTCTTTAAGAATACTTTTATATATATGATGATGATATATATGATGATCTCATTATCGATGAGTGTTTATTGTTTTTCTATTATTTCAAAATATGTTGAGCATTGTACATATATAGTATTTGTATTGCATATATCCAAAAACATTCAATAGATTCTGAGCTCATTTCCTGCGACAGATAAAGGATGAGGTAACGGGAAACGACAATTAAGTCGATTCGAATGAATTGGATTGGAAATAAAACAGTAAATTCTGAAAAAAGTCGAATTTATAGAATGACAATTGCCATGTTCAATTGTTCTTTCTATACCCTGCACCTATGTTGACAATCAAAGGGTATATATCTTTGTTAACTATAAAAAGTAACTCGAATTTGTGAAGCAGCATACTTGAAAATTGATTACAGGGTATATGCAAGCACTTTCAACTAATGACACTCTCTTTCTGGTTGTTATTTTGCCAAATGAATTGGAACCAATGGGTCACTGTCTGTTTCTGTTTCTGTTTGTACCCCTTTCCATTGTCAATGTTGTTTTTGTTGCTATAGTGACTGTTATCTCGTTGTTGCCTTGTCCATTGTTCATTAATTTTTCTGACCCTAGCAATAAAAGTGACTCCTTTTCCTTCTTGAATGTATATTTCATTTCTGTCTTTTGCCTTTCTATTATAGGATTGCCAATTTACGTTTTAGACAAAAACTTTGAGTTAAATCGCAACCAAAAAAGCAGATGAGAAAAGCGGAAATGAAAATTGTTCAACTCTGACTCGTTGTTGGAGTTTATTGAACTCACTCCGAGTTGTCTAACGAACTGACGATTTATGAACATTATGTGTTCACGTTAACTTCAATTCAACGCATGTGTCGTCGCTTAATAGAGTGTGAAAGGTTCAAGTAAGTTGGAATAATAGCCATCTTTTGGCTTGCCAACTCTTAAAGCCCGAAAGTCTAGTATAAAGTACTAAAAAATTGAAAATAGTTAAAGGAATGTTTTTTATACTGTGCATAATAATATTTTGACAATAATATTAAATCAGTTAACGACTTCAAACGTTTACAAAAGTATACAGTTCTTGTTAATTGCCAAACTGAGAATGTTCTTAATTGTTTCTCTTTTTCTTTTGCTAGCTTATAATAACTTATTGCTATGAGTGTATTGGTACATATATGTATTACTTATTGCTATGTGTATATTACTTATTGCTATGTGTTTATTACTTATTGCTATGTGTATATTACTTATTGCTACAACAGTCTCCTGATGTTGTTTTCATATCATTTCAGAGCAATAAACCACAAACAAGTTTGCTGTTGTTTAAATTGTCTCTGATATTTGTCTGTTAGCATGAACTTTGAACTCTGAAAGTGTGAAAGAATTACAAGTGTGGAAATGTGCGATATGAGAAATTTCAACACGTCCAGAACCCAAACAAACAATACGATTATCGAAACATATTTACTTAACCAAATTGCTGCAATTGCTGCTTTGCACTTCACTTCACTTAACTTAATTACTCGACTAATCGAAACTCGAATCGAGTTGCCAGATTTGTTTAATTAATTGCCTATACCAGAGTCAGAGGTTAATTAAAAAAGTATTTACTTACTAAAATAAAAGCAGGAAAATTAGAAAAGTGGAATATGGTTTTTGCTATTAGTTTAAGCCAAACATCATTGCACCTGGTTTGGATTTTGGCACGCAACACTTTAGCCATGTCGGAAAGCAATCACATCGAGTCCTGCCCCGTGGCTAATTGGCACACCTTTAACCTTCTTCTAGATTGCCAGTGCCAGGCCAATTAGCACCTTGGCCACAAGTACAGCTAACGATGGGGTTGGAGGGGGTTGGGGGTAACTTCTGCAACTTTTACTAATTCACTTTGCTGATTTGCAATCTAATCGAAAGTCGTTTGCTTCACGGTATTGCGGCTAAACACAAAAACTTAGAAAGCACACAAGCCAATGAGGCCAGACTTTGAAAGAAATTGGAGTCTTGAGAATACATAAAAAGGTGGGAAGAATTCAAATTGGTTTCTATAAATATCTCTACAGAGTATCTGACACACTTCTTGACTATTTTCTCAATTATTTTTAAAATTATTAAAAATAAATAAATAAATTTATTTATTTAACATCGAATAATCTCAAACGTCAAAAATAACATAGCATAGAAGCTTAAAAACTTAAGTGAAGACTCTTAATTTACTTAGAATTAAATAACTAAATTAAACTGAAAAAATAAACTTGGAGTAGTCAAAAAATTTCTACTGATCCTTCCAACAGTTTATGGAATGCCCAAATATAGCCTTATGATATATAAATTGATCAGCCAATTGGAAAATGGAAATGGAAAACACTTAAGAAAACAGATTACATTAATTTTATAGACAGCTCTGCTTTAATTGATCAACACACTGGAAAATCGGGTCTAAGATACTGTTCGATATTATCTCCATTTAGTTGACTGATAAACGACGATATCAGCTTTCGAAGCATTGCTAACTGAAAGGCAAGTCTTGACCAGCTTGTTAACAAATTCACATTGAGGGACGTTCGTTACGCCTCATTAAATGACGACGATGACAACAAATGTTAACTTTTACCAGAGTCATAGATTCATAGAGTCGGAGTCGGAGTTGTTTTTGTTGCTGATTGTTAACATTGGCGCAGTCTCATTAATTTTTTTCACATATTTGTTGATGTGCACACACACGTTTAGTCGATTTAGCTCGGTGTGTTATTATTACTACAACTATTATTGTTGTTGTTGTTGTTATGCTTAAATTATGATTAGCGGTTTGTCATTGTCATCGGCGTTTTACTCGGACGGACGCTGATCATGTTATTTATGCGTTAACATGTTAAGTAAAAGCGAACGAATGGCCTCAAAGGCAACGCCTTAGGCTGAAGCTGAAACTCACCTAGAGTGCATCATCATTATGAAGATCATGATCAACATTCATGAAGTGGGTAAACGTGACGATCGTTCAGCACAATTGATTTGCCTGGCGACCGTTGACTATTGAGGAGGAAAGTGCCCAGTTGGAGACGGAGACGCAGACTGATTGTGGTTCATGTTATGATATGTATTGCTGCACTTTCCAATGTTTAGCTCTCCTCTGCTCGCCTCTCCACACTCTAAACTCTACACTCACAAACAAGCGAAAGTTTTTCACACTTTTCACAGCCAATTAGTGAGAGTGCAAGTGAATGTGGGGGAGTTCACTTAACAACAAAAAAACAGCATAAAACCCCAGAAGGAAAAAAGTCTAATTGCAAGTTAAACTTAACTCTGTCCCACTTGATTTGTGACCTGGCTAATCACAAAGAGAAAATACCTGTAGCAATAAGTAATATACACATAGCAATAAGTAATACATATATGTACCAATACACTCATAGCAATAAGTAATTCACAGTGCACAAGATCCACACATACATTATGATATAGCTTAAGAAAAAGAGAAACATAAAGAATATTCTGAGTTTGGCAATGATTTGTTAAATAATTAAAGTTTTTGAAAAAGAAAAACCCTTTTACTTTTTCTCCATATAATAATATGCAATTTTTCAATTTGGTTTGTCTAATATTGTTTTAGCCTTCAGAAAATGCTTACGCAATAAGAATATAATCCCTGAGCACCGACTATTTGGCCACCTCTTAAGCAATCGCATTCATAACACTCATTTCGTGTTTCACACACACTTATACATACATATACATATATACATTCATTTATACTCTTAGTTCAATTTAACTAAAAGTTTGTTGCGTGCCCAATTGGCATTAATTTCACATCTGTCGTTTTATTTACCAAATACAAAATTATTATTTATACGAAACGCGATTTTCTTTCGCTTTTTCAATCGCCTTCGGCTCTTAATAGTTTTTCTCCGTCTTTTGTGTGTTTTTGTCTTTAATTAACTTGAATGCACTTCGGTTAATGTCCTACAAAATAATTATGATAATTGTTGCTAAAACATAGGCGTCTAATATTTATAGCGGAAAAAATGTTCTGTTGATTTGGGTTATAGAATAAGTGAGCGCATTATTTTGTTGTTCTATTTTCAACCCTTTATAATGGGTAATAATCTGCATTTGCATTTGTAGATTATTTAAACTTTTTGTGCCACATTGCGATCATAAATTTTACAACCAATGACTGTTATAGGGTATATAAACATGTTCAGCAATTATCAGCCGCATTTACAATGCGTTTTATTGCAATATTACCTTATAAACTTACAGATACACTTAAAGATACAGATACTCATCGTATAATTTAAACATTAGCTAGGTCACAAATTATATTGTAAACGATATTGTTCGCTTATGCTTATGAATTTTTATGGCAATACTTTCTAGTCGTAGCAACGGGAAATCAGCTTAGAAAGTCAGATACAACTTGGCTCAATGAAACTAAAAAACTCAAACTGTTTAATTTGGCAATGTAAAAGGTCAATGTATTCGATTAACTTGTCATAACTTTATGAAACAATAGGAAACAAATAAAGTTAAATCTTAAATATATTAAAAGTTGAATATATAGTTAAATATATCAAAAAAGATTAAAAGTATCTGAATCGTGTTTTGTATTTGCACTAAACACAATTCAATAATTACTGCCATCATAATACCTTCATTAGGCCTTATAAAATATCACTTTGATGTGTGAATAACCGCTGATATGTTTGTAAGTGAAGTGACTAACAGTCGTGTCGAATAATAAATAAACACCTCAGCGACTAACAGTCGTGTCGAATAATAAATAAACATCTCATTAAGTTAATCCAATAGCCCAACCAACATTTGCACATGATCTAATTTCCAGTCTATTTGTTATGGCAGATAAGTAAATAAATGGTATAAAATTAAACAAAAATCGTTTTCAATTTCATAATCACAATGTGTACATGTTATGGCTTTTGAATGTTTTGTTAATGACAAAACAAATGTGGGTTAATTTATGGGAATACAGATAGTTAAGGAAATTTAGGTTTCGTTATATGACACTCAGTAACAAAAGAGTTAATGAGGGAAAAATTAGCAAGGACAGATAAATTTCTTTGTACACATATAAAAATATTATTATTAATTTTTTAAAGTATCATTTAATTAAACCAATTTCTCTGTTTCTCTTTGCAGGTAAATAATTTTGTTATAAACATCAAGTGAGTACCTAAATGTATTTTAAGCCATCGAAACCGCTCCCAAAATGTGTTCTTAATCCAATATAATTTCTTTACATGCAAATGTATTTTTTGTCTGCTATGGTTTCTTAGTGACGAATGTGTAAGAATTCTTTGGAGCAGACACCCCCACGAGCTTTGTTAGTTGCAGAACAAGTTTAATGTTACATTTGAGAGTGGTTCCCAGGTGGTTCGGTTCGGTAGTTTGGCCAGTTTCTTTACTCGACTTTATTCACATGCCGCAAATTATCCATGATATGCATACACACCACACACACACTACAAATATATATATATATATTTATGCAAATACCTATGTTGTTGTGGGGAAATTATGTGAGTGGGCGCACCTTCCATACACATAAAACTTTGCATTTATCAACATCAACTACAACTACAAAATGTGGTGGTTAGATTTACCTTGCTTTGTGTTCCCTCATTCCAGAAGTAGCTCCATCAAACACTCCCACTGTCTGTGTGGTGTGTGGGGAATGCTTGATAGACTCTGTCTGACCGTCGACTCGTCGGGAGTCATGCAACTTCATAAATACCAACAACAACTCCAATAAAACACATTGCGGATTCAGGTTGTTATGTTTTTCGACCTCAGAGCAGACACACACTTTTTGGGGAGGCCGCTCCCCGTACATCCAATGTTTCCTTGTCGTTGTTGTTGTTGTAGTGACGTGCCGTGCCCCTTTTTGGTGTTGTCTTTATTGTCCACTAACCGCGTCGTCTGGGGGCCACGTGCTCACCACAAGGTACTACCGGCTGGCCTCTGTCCTCCCGCTCTTTCCATTTTCCGGTCGTCAGTTTCATGTCTAACTGCAGTCGGAAATGTTATTCGACTGTTTGACTGAACTTTATGCGCTCGACGCGACTCGCAAACAATTTACAATTATTATGTCGCTATGGTCTTTAGTAACAGTTGCTAAATTTGTTAGTTGATCAAGTAGATTGAACAGATATAACTATGCTGGGAAGTTAGTTCTTAAAATGGCTCTAATCGATTTTGGATTATATATGTAGAGAACATCATTAACGGAAGAGACAAAAATTCTAGAAAACAAATAAAATCAACAAATTTTCAAATTCAACTTTCAAACTGGAATATTTTTAAATAATAATCAGCTTCACATTTCTTTTTATATATTTATATATATATGTTAAGGTATGTCATTGTTCAATCCTTATCCAATAAAAAAGTGTGTAAATTTTTAACAATGTGAATTCAATTAAATGTAATCATTTAACTTGTTAACCCTTTAAGCCGAATACGAATGGTTAATCCAACCCAACCGAATACATAATTAAATTAAATTTAAACAGTTAAGGGAAGATCAAATGGACTTTACAATAATTGTCTTTAACATTTTATCATTGAACTTAGTACATTCTGTAAGCATCTATAACCCTAATAAATAGAAAGTAAAAGTTTGGATGCTGCTTATAAGTTAGTTAAATAAATAGGTTATATAAATTTAAATATCGTCAGTATCCCGGTTTCTTATTTTATTTGCACCAGTTTTTTGTTTGATTTTTCACTTGCATTTGCAATCGATAAACATAAATCACATTGATTTGTTTATGCACTCGATTATAAATCCCTTGTAATATGTCTTTGGCCAAACATTTCTACAGTCGTATCTGTTCAACAAATGTTTCTGGCGGCTCGACAAAACTTGATATGAGAATAAATATCAGAAAACCGTAAAATATTCTCATTGGTGTAACTTTGGAATTTTTCTGTTTTTTTTGCCAACATATGGCCATATGAATGTTGAAGCTGAGACTGGAACTGAAAATGCACTTGGAGCGTGAGAACCAGAACACAAAGTAATAAAGATATAGATGATTAATACATAAGACTATAAGCATGTACTAAGTATATAAAGTAAGTATAAAAAGTAAGTATATAGGGTGCTGAATATTTAATGATTTCTTGGAGTACGGATATTTGCAGTTGTTTCCTGCTTTAATGTCTTCATTCAGTTCCAGGGCAATCCCTAGTTTACCCAATGCAAACTCAATTTAGCACGGAAAATAGTTTATTTTTTGTTGAGTCTTAGTTTTTCGTCTGGCATTGTTGACAACGCCCACAGGTAGCTTCGTTTCCCGTTCTGCTTCCAAGTCTTTGTCTTGGTACTTGCTTCCTGTTAGAGACAAAAGAACAAAAAAACAAACAAACTAATACACAGAATGTGTGATACACTAAAGTAACTCACATTTTTATTAAAAAGTTATAAAGTTATTTATTACGTTTTATGACTGCTTGTAAAGTGTAACTTGAAGTGTTGATTCTGATTTCTTTTACAGATTATAAAGCTTATAGCAAAGTGTATGTAACAAGTATTTTAGGGTATAATCATTCTTTGTTAAGCTAACATCAAGGCGTTTAGGTCTGTCTGTTTGTGGTTCTTTGGTGTTTCCTTTGTTATTTCCATCGTCAGCCAGCAGTAAAAGCACTTCAGTTCAAGTTAATGACTCAGTTTTTTTTTGCATGAATTTTTTGTTGGCCATCATTATTTATGCCCGCTTCCTGGAGTTGACTTTCTTCTTTTACCGTTGCGCTCATCGAATTGTCAAAAATAATTCTGGCAAAAAATAAAATAAACAAGCAAAACGCAGCCAACTGGCACCGACACCGACCGGTTTGTATACACTTTAACACAGAGTATAATACATTTGACACGAAGTGTGTCAAGTTATATTCTCAATCTGACAATGAGTAATAAGTATAAGAAAGTAATCTGAATAAGA
Organism: Drosophila putrida; assembly: GCA_037043535.1. Taxonomy (NCBI): domain Eukaryota; kingdom Metazoa; phylum Arthropoda; class Insecta; order Diptera; family Drosophilidae; genus Drosophila; species Drosophila putrida. The sequence continues at coordinate 49,900 of JBAMBI010000169.1, read as the reverse complement.
GTAATAGTAAGTAATAAGTCAATATACATATATTTGTTATAAGGTTCATCGACATGCAAATTTAATATATTCTCACAAATTTGTCTTTCACTCTTGAAGCTTGAAAAAAATTAATACAATTGCTTATTTTGTTGCAAGCACTTTTTATAGGAATGTTCGGTTTAAAATAAGTTTTAGTATTATATTTTTTTTTGTTTAAGCCGATATTTCAAACAAACTCAACAAACTTTAGGTTTAGCATAGTTTCACATACTCTAATTGATTTTCTTTAGAATCTAAACATTTTAAATTTCCATTATTTTTTTGCATTCAATTGAAGCTGTACTTAAATAAAGTAAACCTTAAGAGTATGGAAACAATTTATATAGAGTCAAAACAAGTTGTTAGAGTATTCAAACTTCGCCATGCTAAATAAATTTATTCTCTCTTGGTTTTCTTGTTGTTTTCTTGCAATTTTTGCTGACTTCCACGTGCAAATTGAAATAGCGTGATCTATGTACATATGTATGATGAATTTTTGTATGTGCAAATACACATACCTATGGATGTATTAAGTATGTTAGCATGTTTTTGGTTTATGCTGAAATTCGTGTGTTAACACAAAAGAAAAAAACGGCTAAGGGGCTCTGAGACATGGCCAGGTAAGAGCCGCTTAGCATGTGCACATGCCTATAAACTAGGTTACCTTCTAGATGGGTTCTTCTCCGACAAATGCGGGTCTCAGCCCATTTTTTGCTTTGTTCAACTCATGTGACAAGTGCAAATTATTTTGCTGAGGTTAAACCTAATTTTTGACATTTAATTAAGCGATTACTTTTCAAAAATTGTAAACTTTCACTTGGTTAAGTGGAGCAATTATTTAAAATACTTGCAAAAGCAAAAGTTATCTGAAAACTATGTGCCCATTTACAGTATATCAAATAAATGTTTTGACAAAGAAATAAATGTTGATATAGGTTTTTTTATTTTGGAGTAGAGTAAAATAAAAAGGATTTAACTTGCTCTAAGAACCATTAGCAATATAACATAAAAAAAGAAAACATTTTATTTTGCCTCAATAAATATTCTAATTTTTTAGCAAGTTTTCTATTACCTCTAGATTACTGAAAGAACTTCCTGTAACTTGGTTCCCACTGCAGGCTAACAATAAGAGGTCAACAAAAGTAAAGTGCAAATAAATATTTGTATCTTCGAAGGCTGCCAAAAGAGTTAGAAGTACTTTAACTTGATGCCGTGACCCAAAAAACCGTGAAATGCAAACACCAAAAAATGACCTTCACTTGGCGCAACGGTTCAAATCCCTGGCAAAAAGCCACTTATTGTTAAACTTGAAATTTTGTAAGTCAGCCAAAGGTCAGTGGCTGTTTAAGCCTCGTTAATTGAACCAAACGTATGTTTAATTGATATTTGTTTATGCATTTAAATGGATATTTGCTCTTTTTTTTATCTTTTGTGGCAGCCCACACACAGAAATTAGTGTGTGTGAGTGTGTGTTTGTCATGGCAAGGTCTTGGAGGGAGACAATCAATCTCTCGGAGTTGACTGAAAAGATTACGAATACAAAAAGACATTGAAAAGACCTCCGGAGGAGTCACTTGATCGGTTAAGTTCGGAAGTCTTCTTACTCCCTCCATTCTGTGGCATGCGTCATCTTAATACAATGCCAGGTTGAAATACGCATATATTTATTAACACTGTATCTTGACATACAAAGTAATTGAGGGAATATATCACTATTAAGCTAAGCCAAGAAAAAATTAGACCAAAATAGGCTTAATGATATTTACAGTATGCAAACAAAGAATGAAACTATAACTTAAAGTGTGCCTTTAAATTGTAGACATTAAGAAATTCCTTTGAATTTTTAATGTTAGTCAAATAAGTATAAAATGGTCTTTTAGGGCTAATACAAATAAGTAAATATTAAAATAAAGTAACTACTTAACAGGCTAAACGAGAGACAAGTAAACGAGGACGTCAATTTGTAACTATTAACAATTCTTCTTTTTCTATATAAAAGTATCTTTACGTTGCAAACTCGAGCTAGCTACTTAAGTGGCCAAAAGATAGATAAGTAAACAACCCGTCAATCTGTCGCCTTTCCTCCCACTGGCCAAGTTAACGCCCTGTTTGACTATGGAAATTGAATCGTCATATCTTTACAACAAGTGTGAGTAGGTTTCGATAATTACTTGACAATTGTATGGATAATGCATATTAAATACAAAAACTGCGTCAATAAATGGACTGACGCTGAAACTGAGATTAAGCTATAGTCAGTTGGGCAGTAGTTGAGGTTGGCCACCAGACACGTTCAGTGTGTGGCCAACAGTTTCCGCTCTGTTGCAGCAGTTGTAAGAGGAAGGGAGGAGGAGAGGAAGGGACTCTGCTTGGCAGTCTGCCCGTCAACAGTAGCTTCCCCACTCCACTCTCCTCACTCTCTTCTACTGCGCTTGCAAATGTGTTGCAGTTTTTCTAATTTTGTTATAGGCCGCGTATACGTAACTAAATGAGTATATGTATGTGTGTTTATATGTAGATGTGTATGTTTATGTAGATGAATGTCATAAGTGTGCATCTAACCGGTTGGCTGGCTTCCAGTTTGTAGTAAGTTTGCATGTTTATGCACTTGAAGGTTATTTGATATGACCAACGCAACCAGCTGACAGCCTTTATCTGTACAGTAATATTCTCTTTTCTCTCTTATTCAACTCAGTCTCTGTACTTTTATGTACTTCTAATCAGTCTCTGTGGACAGACGTCAACCAGAAGCGTGTGTGTTGCTTACAAACTCATATTAATTACATTTGCAACTATGCAAGCAATGTTTATAGTCCGTTGGGTTTTGTCAGTTGGCTGTTTAAAATGTAATCTGAATTGATATCTAGCGAGAGTTTATATAATTATGAGTATGACAATTATAAAAACTAAAAACTTTGACAGATTTGCAATCGTATTTTGAATGATGTTATTTGTGTGAATTTTAAATGGAAATTTCTTTAATTAATTAAATTATCCAATATTTTATTGTAAACTATGTTAATGTTAGCAGTTTAGCGAACTTCTTATTGTATCTTATATGTAAACAAATCAAAAACAAAACTGTATGATCGATCATAAACAATTATGAAGATTTACATTAAACAACTAATTATTAACTGTTTTTGCTACTCAGATAATTCCACTACTGCTCAACTTATTGACATATCTTAAAATGGCTACTGGAAAAGTTTTGATCAGGCGATTGTGGAAATGATGTGTTTGTTATTTAACGTACTGATTATGTGTGTTGAAAACACAAAGTAAATCTGTGTATAAGGTTAGACTTAGGACAAACAATCAGATAGCTGTTATCATGGCGAAAAGAAAGAAAGAAAGAAATACAAACAGATAACTGTTTATCACTTTCTAAACATTCGTCAGCCGATGATAATAATGTTGAAGGCCTCACGGCGCTTTATATGAGAGACCTAATCAAATACTTGGCCCGATCGACTGATGAATCTTAGCATATTATGACATATCGTTATGGGCTTTTAATTTAAATTCTGAACTTTCATTTCACAAACTAAGTGAGAGTATGAAAGAGCTTTCATATAATTTCTGCTACTTTCGTTGTTTTTTCGCAAATGTTATCGCCAAAGCTTTGATAAGTTGTGGCCAAAAAAATGAGTTAATGAGGTAAATATGGAATATGGAACTCTGATAACTGCAGTTGAAGCTCTTGGATGACGTCATTTCGGCCAAAATTAAGAGTATTTTTTATGAAATGCCTATACATAATACGAGTCGCAGCTTCTCTTGCTGTTTTCATCTTTGTCTTAGACTTGTTTGCTTTTCTCCATAAAATAAAGAGAGAGAGAGTGAGAGAGAGAGCGAGTCTGGCTTTTAGGCGGTCGTTGAACTCCTTCCTAGAGTGTTAATGCTAATGAAACACATCAACCGCAATAACAATCATAATCATCATAACCGCCAACTATTTAGCATTGTGCTCTTAATAGGCCCTATATCAATTGTTTCTCTTCCTCTCCCTCTTTCTAATAATCCGGCAAATTTAACGCTCATTACATTTCTGCCAGTTTCCAGTTGCACTTTCTATGCAATTATGCAGTCCAAATTCACTTTTGGCCTCGCTGTTTCCGTGGAATTTTTCACTAAGCGTTATTCTTCTTTACAGCCTCATTGTCTACGGCGGGCGGTTGTTTTCTTTGGCTGTCAAAAAAGTTATGTGAATACGTATTTGCATTTTCGCTTTCGTTGCAACCAAGTGCAACGTCGATCTGCGGTTTTAACACCTTAGCATTACACACAGCCAAATCTTCTAGTTGGTGCATAAGACTCAGCTATAAATTGGTTAACTTTCAATGCTACAAGTTAACATTAACTACATTTAATCAATGATTTAATTAAATAAAATTACATCTGCTTTACACTTTACATCTTAAACTTTACATCTGTTAAAAATAAGGGTTATTATAGCCGATAAAAACGGTCAGAAGTATTGCATACTATTTTGGATTTGATTATATAATTATGCTATGCAAACTTTCAGCCAATTTTTTGATACGAAGCATTGAACTCATACTTTATTTATTAGCTTTAAAAAGTTAATTCCACTGTTATAAATTTACTTAAACTAGTGCCAATAATTATTGACGTAATAATTTCATGGAAATTGGCAAACTTTTAGATCAATGATTGTTAATGCGATTATCAATTGATTGTATAATTGAATAATATCTTATCAAATCGAAATCTATTACACAATTTGTTTGCTATAAATAGTTGGCTTAAATGATATGAGCTAACCTTTAAGTTGTATGCTTAAAGTGGTTTTTCTAGACATTGAATCAGATTTGATTAATTACTCATTGTATAGAATAATTTTAACTTTTTTATCTAATTTAATTGTAGAATATTTTCAAGCAGTTTATTTAATTAATATATTTAAACTTTTTTTTTATAATTTTTAATTAATTTTATAATTTACAGCTATATACAGAATATAAAATTTATAGTTCAATCACATTAACTTGATACATTTTGAATTCAATCTACATTCCACTTAATTTCTCTGAGTGTACTGCAAGTATTTGCATATGGCAAACATATCATGCAAATTCCATTGCTCTGTTTTTGTGTTGCATGTTGCCTTAAGTTGCGGCTCAGGTTGCACTGCCCGTTAGTCTGCCCAGTTTGCAGCCTGTCTGTATCTTTATGCTAACATATAAGTGTGTGTATGTATGTACATATGTATGTATTTATGTTGGAGTCTGCTTGGGAGCATCGCATTGGCAATCATTGAAAAGAAATGCAATCATCTTGCCACACAGCAGCCGACTCACATTTGGTTGCAATTCATTTTGAATTGAATTTTCCAAATGTTGCCGCAAATGTGTGTCTGCCCCCTGCCTCCCTGTCTCCCTGTTGCAAGTTGCAACTTCTTCAACAAATGTCCGCATGTGTTACGCTAACTTAACTGCAAACATTTTATTAACACTTGAGGCGCCAAATTCGTGCAACACCAACTACTACCGTTCCTTCCCTTTCCCTTGCTTAGCTACTCTTCCCTTACATATTCCTCCCCATCCCCCTGTTACCCTGTTTCCCCCTTGCTGTACTTTGTCGCAAGCGTCTTTCATTTCACGCCGTCTTCTTTGAGGCGTTTTTTGATTGCATTTTTGCATGGCATTTGAATTTACTTGAATTTACTCGATCGAAGTTTTCGTTGAGGGCGTTTTTTTTTGTGTTTTTTATTGATGCATTTCTTTAATTACACTAGCCTACACATTTAAGAAATATACACTGCTGTTTTTAATTTTCAAAATGATTTAAAACACACATTTGATTCTATTTCCTATTTTATTCTACAGACTCTGGATATAGATCTATGATTAACAGATTTATATGAGTTTGTTATCTATAAGGTAAGTGTATTTATGAGATACACACGCTGAACAAAGCTATCCTTATCCTTTGGGAAGTCCTTAAAATCTACAAATAAAATCATGACGAAAATTTAAAGATTCTTTTCAAAGCATCATTATGAAGCAGTTCTTTAACTTAAATATAAAATCTAAATCAGTGATTCTTTTGCTTAAACAATAACAAAACTCATGTTGTGTTGCATAGTGTTTTGTTCTTCCCACAGCTAATTTGATCGCTTGCAAAAAATCATTAATGCATCTTTTGGAGCGTTAAACGCCGCAGTTTCCACAGAGGCATCTCATAAAAAGCGAACAACAAGCTCGTGAAATAGTTGTATTAACTTTTCACTTCATTTAATAAAGTATTTATGCATATATAAAATTTAAATACATGTATATACAGTTTTAGGGTTCATCGATTGCGTTAATTAAAGTCAAAAAAATGGCAAACTGTTGACACAGAAATTCATTGAACTCGATTTGCATTCTCGCGTAGTTCCACAACATTTTCCAAAGCGAAGTCAAAGGCCTTCTCCCCCTCCCCCTCCTTCGCGTCCTCCTCCTCGATTTAGCGATTAAATATTGCAATTCATAGGCAATTTTAAATGCTGCTATGCCAAATGATCCATGAATTCTGTCGACTTCCTCCTTTCTCCTCCCCCTCCCCATGAGTCTAGAATACTTTTGCAGTCTCAGCGAAAACCAAAAAAAAAAGTAAGCAAAAGTTTGTCATAAAAAAATAACAACAACAAATGGGTTGTTGCCCTTGGAAACAGTTTTGTCATCGTGATGAATTCACAGCTGTCTCTCACCTCACACAAAACTGCAAATATTTATTAAGTTTCCGAATACGAAAAACAAATTTAGAAACGTCAACCAAGCATTGAACATAAAGTCTAGATATGGAATAAATTGTGTCTTTGTTAAAGATTTCTTGGAATTAATCGAGTGAGAGACTTTCAAGTATAGAATATCAATATAATTTAGTATGATAATGATATGCTCTTTTTGAAAATCGATTATTTATCAGAGATATCTTGGAATTAGATTAAATGAAGAAATTAATTAAATTCAATATGATAAGAGGTAACAACAAATTAACTTTTGTATACGTAACATTCAGTTATCTGGAATATCTAACTAAATATGACTCAGAATTCTAGATCTGTACAATTTACAATTGTCTAAAGACCTTAAAGGAACCACATTTTAGCTAAATATTGCCAAATCTTATCATCGCTGACTAAGATCTAATAGTAGCAACTTAATAAACAGTCATATTTTATCGCAATTCTGTTGAGCTGTCATTATCATTTAGATAATTTATTTTATTGACAGAGCCATAAATAAACACAATTTATTGACAAAATAATTGATTATCTAAGAGTCTCTCTATCAATATGTCTAAGTATGGCGCAGTTAGCTTTACTTATCAATTGACAAAGTCTAGGGTTCAATGCCTTATGAAGATGCATATCCTTGCAGGGATTCTCTTTCTAACTTTTGCCATTTTTATTGATGTTTATAATCTGTTTGTCATCTATATATGTAGACATATATCATGCAGTTTACACTCTACTTTATTGAGTTTACTTTTTTCTTAGCTCTTTCTTTATGATTGGTCAACTCTTGGGTATTATAAGGCTAGTCTATCTGATTCTCTTGTATCTTGCGGTTATTATTGTCAGCGAGCGTTGAGAACAAGTTTTTTTTATTTTGTTCATTCTTACACTGAGCCAATTGACCCAAATTTCTGGGGCTTGTGCTTTTGTCTGAGTTTGAGTCTGGCCTCAGTTTCCCTGCCTCAATCTCCTCCTTGGTTTGGCATCTCTTTGACTGTCTTTTTGTGGTAGACGTGTCGTTTTTGCTGTTATTTTTGTTATTTTTTTAGTGGGTCGCATTAAGCGATAAGGCGTTTGAACTTTGCCAAATAACAGAGGGGGTGAATGGGGCGAAAGGGGGTCAAAAGTCTGGCCAGACACGTGTTCAATGTGAAAGCTTTTGCAATATCGGCTTGCATCTTTAATCTTAATGCATGCTAATAGCACTGAATGCTTAATCATTGCTTGCGAAATGTCTTCATTAGAGAACTGGCGAAATGAAATCGCCAAATTGACAAACTGACAAACTGACCCCAAAATGTTTTAACGACTTTGGCGTTAGTCGCTCAGTTAATTGCTGCACAATTTTAAAGTATCTTGTTACGAGATTTTGTGAGATGGAATATACTTCAAAGATACAAATAAACTTTTGTTTGATTGATTGTAAAAACAAGCAGCACATTAGAAGTATCTTACAGATACAATGTATTCCATTTAAGAATATCTTGTTTATTTTATTAGCAATATTAAAAATGATTAAATATTTTTCTGTCGTAAGGGAAATATTTCTCTGATTTTATTAACTTAATAAATTCTCAAGTACAACTAAGATTGAAATTTATTTTGCCATAAGAGAAATATTTCTCTGATTTTATTAACTTCATAAATTCTCAAGTACAACTAAGATTGAAATTTATTCTGTTTGAATGAATTAAGAGCGTCTTTGTTTAACTTGTTTAACAAGACTTCCAATCAGTTGTTGTATTTAAACAGTTTTTGAGTTTGTCTTTCTGCAATTGCAAACAGTTTTCCACACCTTTAAGGGGGCTTTCCACCCAAAAGAGAGGGTTGCCTCCATTTGGAGTTGCCTCCATTTGGCTCATCTGCAATTCAATTCTGCAACTTGGCGCCGGCATCTTGAGAGCGTTATGCAAAGGGAAAATTCTGCAATCGCATAAGACGAACGTGAGGAAAACAAAAACACTACGTTGCTTTTATGAGTGTATTGCAGTTGATGTTGCTGTTGCTGTAGCTGTTGCAGGTGGCAAGTTGTGTTTTTTTCTCGCAGCTTTTCCACGCTTTTCAGCTACACTTTTTTGGATTCATGCGCTCGCTTTGTATTTGTAATCACTTGGGCATTGTTTTCATTTTCTTCTTTTTGTTGTTAATACTTTTTGTGCTTCAATTGTTGTTGTTGTTACACCTGTGCGCATTAATTAAGTGTATTTCCTTGTCTTTGAAACACAAATACGAGTAAAACATATGGGCTTTGATAAGCGACAATTTGCATTTGCAGTTTCCTCTTATCGCTCACATAAGGTAACTACAAAGTGGAAAGTGTCAAAAGATACGCCCATTCTATATGTGAATCATGCAACTGACGTCACAATTGTATCTAGATACTTTGTTTGTGATTCTAGACGTCAGCAGACTCTATTTTTGGTTGTAGATACTTTTTTTGGCGTTACGCCGAGTCAACTGTCGGCATGTTAAGCAGTTTAAATGACGTCTAGATCTATTAGACAACCTTTAAGCTGCATTGCGAATAAGTATCTAATTAGTTGGCAGTTTTCTGTTAAGTTTTGACTCCACATTAAAGATTAATCTTTTTTCTTTCTCGACTAGCCAACGACAAGCGAAAGTTGCCTTTGTTGTCATTGAGCAACTTTGTGCTTGAAGTTCATACATATTTTATTCAGGCAAGTGCACGGAAAAGTTTTCCTACCGACGAAGCAGAAAAGGGAAAGAGATATTCTATTGAGTTTGCTTCTCCAATCAATTTTAAATATGCATCTTGTTGAAAACCCTTGTGGCTTGTTGAATTTGAAATTGATTTATCTAAACCATATATCTTTAAGATAGATTTTTAAATTCACAATAATAATTCTCGTATTTTTATATATTTCTCAGTTCTGATAAACGACTACTGCAACTATTGCTTCCATATAAACAAATTGCCATTAAGGATAAGTAACCATACTTAACGGAATTGTAACTGCCATAAAACTTGTGAAGATATCATTTACATATGCTTAACAAAATGCGGAACTCTGCGATTCGGAAATAAAAGTGAGTATGCAATGAAGTGTTCATAGAAAATTAAAAACTCCTTGATCTTAGATTTGTAATTAAAATATTGTCATTCTCTCTCTGAGCTAAAGTTTTGTATTTGTACTCTCATATTGAAGCTGGGATCAAACATTGTCTGATTTTTTTAGGTATTCCATTTGCTCGCCGCAAACTGATAATAATTCGATCGAAGTCAATGTTTGTTTACACTTATAACAGAAACAATAAAGTGATAAGTTTTTATTTAATTTATTGGAAGAGATTAAACATATTTTCTTAACTCAGACACATATATTCTTGGGAACACATTTTCCAAACACACGACATCTGCAAGATCCTTCGAATACAATCGCAATCTCGTTATCATTCTCAGCATTAGCTACATTTCCTAATGCCAGAGCCACACAAAATAGTCTTAGTAAATTCAACCAAAGATTGGATTTCCTCCACTTTATAAGCATTGTGGATTTTTAAGCTGCGAGCAACGATGTTTACAGCGCGAATCTTTGGATTACTCTCAGCTCAAATGATTTGCAACTGTTAAAACAAAGTGCACTTGCGATAACGTGATAAGAGTTCATTCAATATTATGAATATATGAACATTTCTTTTATACATAAATATATACGTCTCTATCAGCATTGTTCTCTTTGGCACTTCCGAATACTATATTTAAATTCAAATCGATTCGCGCTCTCTTGGGTTATCGATAAGTAGACTTAAAAGTAAACCAAGTGAAAGGTGGTGACGCTAACTAACAAATGTGACGCCACAATTGTGTTCAACAATTTCAACCGTGCCAGTTTTAAAAGTGGACTCCTTTTTGGCATAATAGGTAAAAACTTTAATTCTATCTATTGTTTAGATTTGATAATTAATGTAAGATCACTGTGAACCGCAATTTAGCCGAGCTCGTAACCGCAATGAAAAACGAACGCACTGTGGAACGTAAAGCAGTGCCAACAACCACAGAGCTAATCTCTGAACCTGAAAAGCAGGGGTCCAAAAGCTAGTTCTAAAAAAGCGGCGCTGTAAGAAAATATGGTTAATAGATGGCGTGATCACTGGGAAGCACGACAGCTCTAGTTTTATCTAAGTTTAGAGTAAAATCGGCCATTTTGCCTTAAAGTATGCACCACCAAAAATATAAAAAAACGATTAAAAAAATTGAATATGAACATTAATTTTTTAAGTATTAAAGCGATTTTTTTCAATAATGCAAGGAAATTCGAAATTAGATAAATTCAAGCGGATTTTTTTAAATATGTTCCGTCTTTGTAACCCTTGTTCCTTCAAATGAGTCACAAAAAAAATTTCAAAACCCTAGCGGCGTTTTTTAAAACTAAAATTTGGTTTTGTGAAAAAATTGCAAAAAAAAACAATAAATTCAAACTTTTTACGGGTGGGAAAAAGAATAAGTTAAATTTTCTATATTTTGTGTTTTTAACTAATATTTATTGATTGAATACACAAACATATTTGAAAAAGGAAAATAAATCATCTAAGATCAGTTTGTTTAACAAATAGTTTAATCTCGATAGCTCACAAAAGATTCGTTTGCATCATTTTTTGTAACGCCCCTTTAAATCGAAAGCGATACCCCTGCCAATATTAAATAAACATAAGTTGGGTATAATAAAGTAATGCGTCTTATTACTATTCGTTTAAATATTAATTATATCGAAATAACAGACATTAGAGTAACATAATAACAACTTTACCTACATTTATTGTTCTAGCATTATTGGATCCTAAACGCACTTGAGTAACTTGAACACTATGGACGCTCCAGATGCTGGTCGCATTATACGTGCACCTGCACGACGCAAGCGTAATGATGAACAGCTTATGGATAGGGTGAGTAAATTTAATGAAAATACAGTATATATTTACAAATCATGGGTAAAATATTAACAAAATCAATAACCGGCTAAGTAAAATACCCCAGCTTGTTTGAAATTGAACTGATTACAGGGTGTCTTTCAGTCTTAATACTTTGTCTGGGGAACACTCGTTTCAAGTCATTTTTTATCATTTCATTGAACTCGATTACGTTGACCGTGTTGACTCTCATTTTCTATTTACGGCAGTCTGCACCACTCGACACAATCCAGTTTCCACAGTTTCTCACCAAGAGAGTTCCCGTCAAAACTTAACAATTTCAACGAAAAACCTAAATAAAAAGAAAAATGAAAGTTATACTGTCGCATTAAAGAAAGACAAATATAAAAAAAACACGAGACACGTACGCCTACAACATAAAAAAACCGAATGCGTTTTGTTTGATTAGTTAAAGACATTCTTTTATTTTATTGTTAAATGTTTGTAGTTTCTTCTGTTGTCTCTCCGTGTTGATTAAGTGAGTCGTGATGTGATTGTATTGCCAGGTGTTATAAGAGAGTATAAAATGGGTCATTAGTAGAACCTAAGCCCACGTTATTTGGATTGTTTGTGTGACCCACTTTCACATCTTATCCGAATCCTTTATCCACTGCTTGTCGATCGATAATCATTTAAAATTCATCACCCACAAGTTCATTAACATGTAACCGCAGGCGCAAGCAAATCATATCTTCACCACAAACCTCACACCACAACATATAATTCCACCACAAGTCCCTCACACAAAGTAACCCACAATTAGCGCGCCTCAAATTTCACGCAATTAAAATATATAATAAAAGCAACAGTAGCAACAATTAGTTGGGCTTTATGTCAAGTTCAATGCACGCAGACATACACCCACGCTCTAAAGCTCGCCAAAAACAAATTACTATGCGAAATACTATTAAATAATACACAAAATCAAAAACAATGAGACGCAACAACAACAACATGAGAGAGCGAGCGCAACACTTTCTCTCCCAGTTGTAAAGCGAAAGAGCAAAAGCAAAACACAAAACCAAAAGCTTGGAATGACCTTTTCACCAAAGGCAACTCTTCACCACAGCAGCACAGCAGCACATCAGCTGTGCTTGTTTGGAGTTTGAGAGTCAGTCACCAGCAAAGATGAAGTTACTCATTACGTTGTGGTGTGGGGCCATACATTTGTTTAACTCGCTCTCTCGGCTCCTCTGTTTAGTTACCGTTTACTGCATTTTACTCTTCTTCTAATTCCTACTTCTAACTTACATCGCTTTGCATTCATTCATACTGACAAAGAGAGCCGCTCTGGTGAATACTTCATTTTAAATGGAAATTCACCTTAATACGGCGGCTTTTACCTATGCCACTCTCTCAGCATTTGGCGGCTGCGCTCTGCGAGCATTTGCCGCTCTCCGCTTGCCTGCGTCGTAGGCTTTGCGCCGTTTGTTTGGCAGAGTTGCTCACTGTGTTTAGTTACAATTTGTATTTCACTTGGTGCGCGCCTTTCTCGCCGCGCTGTGTCTGTTCACGCCCCTTCCACCCACCGCCCGCCTTTGTATTGCTGCGCGTTTCTTATTGCTGTTTTCGTGTGCAATTTTGCATTTCGCAATCGAGTGCAGTGCAAAAGAAAATTATGGAAAATTCGTAACAGAATGTTGTTAAAATGTTGATGAAATTTGTAATGCGACGACCCGCTTTTTGTGCCCGTTTATTCGCTTATTTGTCTGCCTCTGCCTAAAAGCAACAACAAACCATTGCGAGTTTTGTGTCTGTGGCCTTCGGGACATACTTATTCGGTTCGTGTAAATCAGTTGCTGTTTGCAGTTTAAATGACCAAAATGACGTTATATAATCTGTGAACAGCGACTGCAAATTTGTTACGCCCCCCGCCACCCACTTCCCATCCCCCCTGTGAACAGCACAGAATTTGCTGTAGCAATTATCTGCAGCAAAAACTGTTGTTCTTGTTAATCAAATGAAACGACAAGTTGATTAGATCATATGCGAGGCCACAGTTGAATATAATAAACCTTAGGCAAAGATAAAAACTCAATTATAATTAAGCAGAAAGAGAGAGAGAGAGAGAGAGGGAGAAGGATAGTGTAGGAGAGGATTGACAATAGATAGACAGTTATTAAGTATCATAAATTAATTGAACAGTGATTTCAGCAATATAATTTCTCTGTTTACACTTGTTGGACTTGTTTTATCGATGACTTGAAAAACTTGGCATTATATAAAAACATCTGTCATATCAATTTGATACACGATTGCAAGTTAATAAATAGGCTGATTTAAACGGAAATTAGAAATCAATATAAAAAGCCATAATCCAAGTACTTTATATTTTCAAAACACACACAAATTAATGAATATATTATTGATATTCTGTAATAAATCAACAGAAAATTAATTATGTATATCCAAAATGAATCTACACATTAAATACTTGCTCGACAAGATGCTCCTGACTATAACTTTTAAATAATTTATAACATTTTCAAATAGTTTAGCATAAAGGCCTCAATTTGAATATTGTTTTTAGCCTTTGCTTTAGTCAAGAAATATGAGTTTTCTACAATTTTATAGCTTGCGATTTCGCATGTGCTTCGCTACGGTGGCGTATACGTTATTTATCTAAAATGTTTACGACTTTTTAATGGTATTGGCAGTTATCATTTGCTGATATGCTCAACGTACCGAAAATAAGAGTTACTCAGATAATGGAAAGGCAAACACGACGTACCCGAAGACAAATTAAAACCAAAAGTTGACGTCGTCGTCCCCAAAATGTCAATGCAAAATTAATTCAATTTCATTTCCCTTGCAAAAATCGAACGAACAAAACATGAAACAAAACTACAATAACAGAAAAAGTAAAGTCTAACGGTTGTTAGTATTTTATGGGGACAATTTGCTGATAACGAGCGTAAGGTAAATAGCAGCAAGAAAGAGAAGAAGTGAGAATTGAGAAATGAGAAGTGAAAATATGGCAAATAAAAAAGGTAGTCAACTGATGATAAGAGATAAGAAACAAAAACAAACAAATGAAATATGCTAAGAAAACTAGGAATAAGTAATAAAGAGAAGAAAAACAAAATTAAAAGCTTACATAGATGAATTTACATGTAGTGTCTGAACTGAGAGAGATCTAAAGAGAGACATCTATATAGAATAGAGATAGATAGATAGCGAGCGAGCAGAAAAGTTCTCTTATTTATTTTTGTTATTATTTATTATTTGCGGCAATTGGAACGTAACCCATTTGGCCCATTGCCGCCTGACCAAAACATCCGCAGCTCCAACAGCTGTTTAGGGTCTAACCCCCGAGTTCCTCCCCCTTAAACTCAATTGTTATATTCAACTTTTATAGGGAGGCGACGTGCAAAATGTTTAGACAATTGACATTTACAACAAATGAAAGGCAAAGGGCAAAAGATAAATAAAAATTAAATAGCAAAAACAATGTAACTGTGCCGAGTTGAGTTCGGTTGAAATTTAAAAATCAACAGCCACAAAATAGAGAGTGAATAATTAGTGTATTGTTCAAATCAACACATCTGTGACAACAACAATAACTACAACAATAATAATAACAACGTGACAACAACAACAGCAACAACAATATGCGGCATTTAATCATGACCCCAACATCGCTGTCGATGTCAACGCCAACGCTCTCGTCGCTGCATCATCAGCGAATGTCGCTGTCGCAGTCACAGCTACAATCGCAGTCACCGTCACCATTAACGCCAAATTCGGCGTCGCCATCATCATTTTTTGGCGTCTCCAGCTCCCCAAAATTCCCAGCCAACTACGAACGCAGTGAAAAAGTGAGTGCAAAAAAACGAATACGAAAAATACGTTACTTCAAGACATGCAAACACAATCACAGGTTAATGGGTGTAAGTGTGTATGTGTGTGTGTGTGTTGGCTTGAACCTTTGACAGTCTTAACCATCAACATACGTTAAGTACATTATTCATGAATGAATCGACTGCACTTAAGCCAACATATTTAGCATTTATTATGTTATCCTTTTGGAATACCCTGCAAACAGTGAATGTGTAGAGGGTGTTATGACTTTTCAAAAACACATATCGCTACCTTATTTAAAGATGCCTAAGCGAACATGATTTATGAGTTAGCTTAATCAATTTCATTCCAAAATAGGTTAAATTGACAACACTGTCTATAAGAGCAGCATAACTTATTGTGACAACTTTAAAAGAAATGTAGCATTTACTTTTGACCTAGCTAAAGAGTGTTAACTAGTCGACTAAGAAAACTGTTCATATGCATATGCTTCATAAAAATATGTATATAGTTTTGGCATCTTTTAAAGTGGATAACATCCAGTTCTTTTAGTTCATATAAAACTCATTTTCACTTTTCAGCATTTCCACTTTCGACTCGAACTGTTTTTACTTTTCAAAATCGATTGTTGAATTCTATTCGTGTAAAGCGCAATTAAATGATCCTCTTGGTTATTATCCAAGTTCAGTTTCAGTTTGCGCATGCAATTAGCATAAACTTTTTCAAATGTCAGCAATGCGATTAGAAGCAAACAAATTTCTAATTTGTTTTCTCCCCTGAGGCGCATCAAACTTGTTGTTGTTGTTATTGTTTCCCCTACGTTGTGTAATGCGCAATAATTAATGAACAACAACAACAATAAAAAAAGGTATTCTGATTGAGAAACTTTTTAAAGTCGCAAAGTTCAAGGTGAGCTGAGCTGAGATGACGTTGTCAAAATGGGAATTAAACACGCAATTTTTGATTTTTAGGTTTTTTTTTTGTATTTTGCATTTGTTGCATATTTTTTGCATGACATTTTTCCCTTTCGTTTTCATTTTGCAAGTAAGAGAAAAAACTATTTTCCAGACGCTTTGCGCTTTTTGGAGCAGAAAACATTAGAGCTGAATGCTGGAAAAGTTGCATTCATGTGGCGATCGGGTTTTTCCTGCGCATTTTCTCAATCTGCACACACACACATCTCTCATATGCAGATGGTCCCCCTGGGTGCCACCCGCCCCTTGTCTACACTTTTAGCTACTCACTTTTTCTACACGAATGATGGACATAATTGCCTTGCCACGCCCATACCGCCCAACGCCCGCATAGCCAGCAGCAAACAAGATATAAGAAGAAGAAGAAAAAAAAATACAGCTTAATTTGAGGTCGTAATTGTTTTGGCCCATATGCCGTGGTTGAAGCTCATCTAAATGCACATTGCGCATACGCCACATTATCTTCAGAGGCTGTAACAACTGCTACGTGTGTGTAAGTCTGAGTGTGTGTGTGTGTTTTTCAAACGCATCGAGAGTAAATTGCAATGCATAAGCCGGTAGTTCCCCCTCCCTGCTCCCTGCTCTCTTTCGTTCCCCTCATTTTGCTTACACAGAAAGTTGTAGAAAGAAATTCAAGTTGTTTGCCGCAGTTTTCCATCTTGTTGTTTTGTTCTACTTTTTGCAGTGTATGTTGCCAGTTTACAGCAGGCAGAGCATCAGCATCTCTTGGCCATGTTGTGTCTTCTAATGACCGTCACTTTAGTTTGCCTTTGGGAAAGTGCTGTCTGTCTATGTTACTCATATCTTTCTTGTTTCTAGTCTATCGTTCATTTATGAATATTAGACGCGGCGGCACTTTCTAACCGCCTGACAAAAGACAAAAGCCGCAGCCGCAGCAAGAAAATTGTTGTCGTCGTTAATGTCGCTGATTTGTAAGCATTTCTAATAAGTAAATGTTGGCCTATTCGAAGATGGCCTATCACAAATTAGGCTATCATTATGAACATTTATGGCAACGGTCAGTGAAAACTCTGTGTTGGCCACAAATGGCAAACACTTAATTGTAAGCAAGTGAGAATGTTAGAGTTGAAGAGAGAAATAAAGTGAGATTGTTAGACTACAAGTTACCCTGTACTGTATTGGCAGAAAACATAAAACAGATAAAATGTTATTTATTTGACTTGTGAGTTTGGCTCTTTATTTTCACTCTCACAATCTCTGTTTTGGCCAAGTTTCAAGAATAGAAATGTTGTTAACACCGTCATTAACTATTTATGTGCTTATTTGATTTTGTTGCCTTATCAAAGTTAATTGTCGCATACACATTTATCACGGAGAAATGTTTTGATTTCATTCTGACATCATGTAATTATTTTTAAGACTGATTAAATGAGCATTTAGTCAACTTAAATCATATTATTAATATAATGATATCTGCTAATTGTACGCTTAATACTCTTCTTAAATAAAAAGTCTGTCATTTCGATGATCGTGTGATTGTCGACTTTTATTTATGGCCAAACATAGAAGTTGTTGCCATTTTCAGATGTGATTTGTGAATGGAAACGCGTTCTACAGCTTCAGGTATAATCTATCTCACTCTTTCCCATTCTCTCTCTCACTCAATTTAACTTTTCCTGCCACACTTTCCACTTTTGAGAATCGTCATTAATCGGTTTATTTAAATGATTTTTATTTAAATTGCACTCTGCATTCTTCTTCCTGCTTTTCTCTTGGGTAATTAGAACTGAAAGAATGGAAAGTGACATGAATGCAGTTGATTGTTCTCTGTAGTCCAAGCAGCTGTTGACCCCTCCTCCTTTGCCTCCCTCTCTGTCCCTTCTCGTTGTCTGCCAAGCCCATACATCATTTAACAGCATATGCACAATTTTCATTTTGCGGAAAACTGTATCAATGTTGGGGTCTGGCTCAGTCCATGACTCACAGGCAGTTTCCCAACTAGTATTGGCCTCAATACCACATACTTACAGTACAACACGACTAAGGCGACAACTGCAGAAGCTGTTGGCCAAAAAGTGACGAAATTAAAGATATATACATATAAAATAAATAATAATTTAGATAGAGAAATTTAATTTAAGTTTTAAGTTAAAGTTTATAGCAGAAGTCAAAAGGAAAAGTAAAATAAAATTATTCTAGAATAGAAAATTACAATTGTCATTTTCTATCTATTTAAAAAGACCAAAATTAATAATTAAAATGAACAATTCAAATAAAATTAATTTTAATAATAAAAGACAACATTTATTTATTATATTCCATTTCTAATTAAAATGATCACCTATAGTGAGTTCACACTGTACTTAAAATGTATGTTTAAATTGCTGCACAGCTTGTATGGCCTTTTGTTGTTTTTGTTTTTTGGCAACTGTCGAACTGTCGTTTTTTGGCGTTCAAATCCATTTTATATCGAGGCTGCAAACTGAGCTGAGGCTGAGGCAGACATAAAAACGTGCTGATGTTTAATTGAAAGGCTTTTGTTGTGTGGCATGCAACGTGTGGCCAAAGGGAACAAGTTTGTGGTGGCACAATATTGAGATTAGCTCTGACTGAAAATCTAACTAAATTATGCAGAGCTGTCAGAGAATTTTAACAATGAATGCGCCTAGGAGACAGTGTCTCTCTTTCTCTTTCTATGTCGCTGTCGTTGTCTCCCTGTCATGTGGCAGTAACAAGAGCA
Organism: Drosophila putrida; assembly: GCA_037043535.1. NCBI lineage: Eukaryota > Metazoa > Arthropoda > Insecta > Diptera > Drosophilidae > Drosophila > Drosophila putrida. The sequence goes on along the minus strand of JBAMBI010000169.1, from coordinate 30,726 downwards.
ACAAATACAAGGAAAGTGGCAACAATTCAAAGCCATTTGGCTTTTGTCAACTCTGGACATTGTCTCGCCTTGGCCGAAACAGACTTGGGTCACACCCACGCCAAACGAGTCGGAGTCGGAGATGGAGACGAAGATGAAGATGGAGACGATGACGGAGTCCAGAGGCAGCATTTCTTGATTGCATTTTTGTCCGGCAGTTTTCTGGGAAAGTCGTCGCGCTCACTGCTGAACCGAACCGAATAGAAAAAATGCTTTCCTTTTACTTTCAACTTTTGCATGTCGAGCATTTTTCATCTCTTTTTTTAGTTAAAACAGCTCCCTTGCTGCGCTCGGAGATTTGCATTTCGCCCATCGATAGATACAAACGATATATGCTAGATAATGGGTATATAGTATGTTTTGTATATACTATATACCCTCGCAATGTGTTGCCAATTTTATTAGGTTGATCTCTTTGCTAATTTTTGTGCGCCGATGTGGAAAACACTGCCCGCTTGGCCGCCTTACTACTTACAGCCTGCAAAATTGTTTTCCCTTTTCTGCATTTTCCGCTGCCACGTTGCTGTTGCCGCCTTGGGGCGCAGTCACCCATGTTGGAGGCTCTTGATACTCATTTTCTGGATTGTAGTTTCCAAAGCAAAAGCAAAGTGAAAAAAGTGTTGGGCCATTAGCATGATTAATGTTTTTCATTTATTTTCGGTTGTTTGCCACTGAAGAGTTGCCTCCTATCGTTGTCCCCATACATGAGTTGAACCATCTTTTTTAATGTAATATCGAATTAACTTCAACTAGAAAACTGTTTGGGAGTTAAAAAATTGATTTATTTATGATATGATTAATATAACAATAAGATGCAAAGATACTTTTAGTCCTTAGGAGACATATATGTATAGTCTCTTAACATTAATCACCATATATATTGCAATAAGTATGTGTGTTAAGGCACTTGCCTATAATATGATTTCAATTCGAATAAATTATAAATAACAAGAAAATGAAATAAAATCTATGAAAGATACTTGCAATCTGTAAGAATCGCATGCAATCTGTAAGAATCGCATGCAATCTTTAAGAAATGTACAGGCTTCAGAAATTTGGCAGTTGTCATCAGTAAAGGATCATAATTTATTATTAATAATTTTATTTTTAACATCTATTAGACATGCTCTTATTGATGGTCTTTCAGAACAAAATGTACTCGTCAAAAGATAGTTAAAATCTACAAAAAAAAGTACTCCTTAAACTAAACACACTTCTTCTCTAGCAACTCGTTTATGTATCTGAACCTTTATCATACTGTTAGAGTACCACAATTTCATGGTAATTCATGGCTTGTAATAAAACATCAAACATGGCAGACGATTTAGACGTGACGCCCAAAAGAACTTGACTGACAAATCGCCTAAAAAAACTAATTACAATTACATTATGTGGAGCACATAAATTGCCACACATTCTCGCACTTGCAACATACGAAAACACCTATACATACATACATAAATACATATGTGTACATATCTACATTCAACAAAAGAAACGTGTGACATTAAATAAACAACGGTAAATGTTGCTCGGTGCAACTTCTAGCCCAGAGTCAACAACAACAACAATGAGGGTGACCCCCCAGACACGTAAAAGCCGCCAACCTTAACACTCCTCCCCGCCCTTCCCCTGCCACCCATTAAATGTAAACTGTTGCACGTTGCTTATGGTGTTGTTGTTGTTGTTGTTGTTATTGTTGTTGTTAGTGTTCATGGCGTTGTTTCCCATGTACAAATAGGCACGAAAAGCGTAATGCTGACCATAAAACAATGCAAAACAGTTAGAGCAAATGACAGAAAAAACATACATAAGAGCGAGAGGGAGAGAGAGGGAAAAAGAGAGAGAGAAGGCTCACACCAAATTATAACCATCTGGGCGGAAAGGCAACAAACAAGTCAATGAACTGCTGCGCCAAAAAAATAAATAAAATATAACAAAAACACAAAAAGAAATGGACACGGGGTGATAATGTCTGCTCGGGACCCCGTGATATGGAGATCAGGCCAAGCAAAGCGTAACGCACCTTGAAAACAGTTGGGAAACAGAAGCTGTTTCTATTTGGAAACTAGAACCCCATTGGGGGGCTGGGAGAATTGTGTAATCGCAATAAAAAAGAGTATTAAAATTACTAAAAAAAAGTTTAATAATATATTTATTATATTTGTAGCATTATAAATTATTTATATAATAAATATTGCAATTATTTGACTAGACTCATTTTTAATTTCATATAGTTTTATTAATTTTGGATTATTAATATTAAGTATCTCTATGTCTTTCCTTCTCTCTTTGCTGTATATTTTTTAAGCTAACTATTCGTTTTACGTTGTCCAACACCTGCTACATTTGTTCACCTTATTTACCTAGACATATTGAAATTCTACATTTGCATAGTTTCTATACAATTTGACATTGAGTACCGGAAAAACGTGACCAGTATTTTAGTTGAGAGTCTCTTGCAAAAATATATTCGATTTCCATGCGATTCTTAATAGATAAATAATTATATATACGAGCATGAACGTATCAGACAATAACTGTATAATTATATAGATTCTATGTATTTATAGTGATCGTGTTTTTGGCTTGATTCGATTAGAGGCTTGGCCGCAAGCTAAAGGTTAAAATTGTTTTGGGCTTAAGCTACTGATATTTGTCAGCATAATCCTTGTTATTATTCTAGCTATTATTACAAAGAATTGGTAGAGAGAAGCGACAAGTGCATATATATTTTTAAAAGTGTAATAATATTATTTAGATATTGTATATATATCGATATGTATTCAACATACTATGCTAATTGAAATAGTGTCAAAATTTTTGCTTAATAAGAAAAACTTTTGTGATATATGATAAATAACGACAAATTCTCCTAGTTCTCCTCTAAGAGCATCTATAAAACTGAAAATATGAACAAATCTCATGCTAATCATTCACTCTTCCAGCTTCAACTTTGACATTCCATCCAACTGACAGACTTGGGCAAATTGTTAGGCCAAGACATAAAACCACTTTTCCTACCTGCAACTTCAATTGCACTTGCCAACCTGCTCTTACAGCCAATTTAGATCTTAAAAGCGGCTTTTACTCGAATTGTCTTTTATGCAATAGACTCAATAGACAATCCTACTGAAAGCAGGAAAGAGAGAGGTCGTTAATGAAATTACGGCATTTGCACGTCTTGAATGTTTTCCTACCTGCTGATGGTTTTTACTCACTTTTTGTTTAAAGCCCTGTTGCCAATGTGTTGCCATTGGGGCCATTAAATCACACCACAATAAAAGTGAAGTTTACCATGTAACTGTTGCTCTTTTAAATTACATTTTATATGCTCTTCCAGATTGAATGAAGCCTTTCCGAAGCTTTGTAAAACGATAAACATGTTTAATAAACTACTTAAACTAAATAAAAAAAACATTTTGGGATTTGAAAAACAAGCGAAAAACTTGGAGAAAGTGGTTTGAACTGATTCATGAACTCCTGAATTAATAGTTTTGATTCGAACAGTGGTTAAATGTAAATGCAATATTCTAATAAATTTCGAATTGCTTTATCTATATTCTCGAATTAACTATATCAAAATTGATCAAATTTGGAATGTATTTTTGATCCTAGTATCCATTGATTAATTTGTCATAAATTCTTACTTAGAAAAGTTTACCTTATCTTTACCTTTTGAAAGTAAGAAGCATTAGACCTTTGTCAATCCCAAAAGCAGCATCAAAATTGTAACAAAAATAAATTTTCTTTTTAAACTTTATAAAAATTTTAAAATTTTTGAGTAGCAAATAAAAATGTGTTCTCCGTGCGGACCGTGCAGCCCCTGTGATCCTTGCTGTGGACCATTTGAGTGCTCGCCAAAATGCTACAATGCCGCCCAATTGGAAGCTCTGCCTCAATGTGCACCCCGCATACCGCCACCATTTCCCAAGTGCATTACGGTGCAACAACCGCCTCGTCTCATATGCAAGAAGAGAGTGGTTTTTACGGAGAAAATTGTACCGGAGCCCATGGTTGTGAATCGCTGTAGACAAATCACAGTGCCAAAGGTTGTAGATGCCACACGCGTTATCAAGGTGCCAAAACTAATTTGGGTCTCGCAAATGGTTCGGGAGCCACGTGTCATATACTATCCGTCCATGATTCCGGATCCTTATGTCGTCTGTTATCCGAAGCGTGTGTGCGAGCCCAGAGAAGTCTGCCAGTCGATATTGTGTCAACCCAAGCCACAAACTATCGACATACCGCCTCCAAGGGAGTACTGTTGTTACCCGAATGGACCAATCAATTATAAGCCAAGTGCTGCTTGTCCTCCGTGTCCAATTGGACCATGTGCACCAGGAGGTGCATGTTGTCCACTACCTTGTTTCTCCACCAATCAATATCCCGTATGTGAGACACGCTGTGGGCCTGGTGGACCCTGTGGACCCTGCGGGCCTTGTGGACCCCGTGGACCAGGACCTTGCGGACCTGGGCGTTGTGGACCATGTGGACCTTGTGGAGGACCCTGCGCCGTACCAAATTGTGGACCCTGTGGCTTAACAATGCCGTCGGGACCCTATGTACCCTCACCATGTGGTCCATGCGGAACGGGCTGTGGACCATGTGGAAATGGACCCTGTGGTCCGTGTGGACCTTGCGGTCCCTGCTCTCCCCCTTGCCCATACGAATCTCCGGAATGTGGACCGTGTTATCCGTGCGCTCCGACACCATGGAACACGCATTGTGGCCCAGTTGGACCATGTGGTCCTCAAGTTCCCTGTGGTCCATGTGGTCCTTGTTAGACATTGATATATTTCACATTAACACTTACTTATTTATGGTTTATTAAATTTGCTGTGCTGCTTCCCCTTCGTTTGGTTCCAGTTTATATAAAATTATACTGTGTTTAATTGTTCATTAGGAAATCGAAAATATTAATATTACATTCTATTGGTTGATACGACATCCAAGCTATGATCTATGATAAGCTTTTAATCAATTCAAACTTGAATGTATCTTAACCTGTCCAAATGTATCTGACCCGCTGACACTTTATGCCTTCACTTTCGACACGCGCCATTACATTTTTGTTCCTCACCAAAACATATTTATTTGTTTTTGCAAACCACATGAATAGTTTTTTTCTGTTTTGTTTGTCAAATGTGCTATTTTTTACATACTTAAATTTGATTTGTGCTGGTCAATGCGCAACTTGGCAAAAGCCTTTGATGTAGCCGTTGCCAGAGTTTGGCAAGTGCCAAAAAAACAAAACTGTCAAAATTACTAAGATTAATGCATATCTATGTTACGCTTAAGTTTGAATACTTGACATAATAGTGATAAAAATCGAAAAAAGCCAGAAAATATGAGGTAACTTTACTTAAAGAGTTCTCCATGAATCTATGTACATAACATACTTAGTATCTTTTGCTATTTATGCAAATCCAACATTATTCTACTTTGTTTTGACACATTCAAGTTTAGTGTTTGTTTTTGTTGTTTGCTTAACCAAATTTTATTTACGTATCCCCAACCTACATGATTACCACTTGATTGATGTAGGGGCACTCCTCTAAGTATTTCGTATCGTCTCGTTTCGTTTCGTTTCGCGTGATCAGATATTGTATCTACTTTTGAGTGTGGCTACCGTATACACTTATAAATGACGCTCCAGGCTCTCGGCGAAGGTAAAAAATTGCGACAAAAAAGTTAATTATCTTTGAAAACAATATTTGATTTGATTTCACGTGATTTATGTTCGTTTTTGATGTATAAGCAGGTTGTATTTAAATATGGCTTGATGTGTAAGTTGAGATAAATAGATAAGAAGTTAATGATTTATAAATAGTTGAATAAAAAGATAGTGGATAAAATGTTATAAACGATCTACAAAATTAAAGATATTGATAAGTATCAATGTTGATTTATTATCTAGATTACAAACTTTTAAATTCAATATTTTAAAGATCACAATTGGAGTTAAAATTTTAATTATTATAATGTTTTCAATGGAATAGTTGAAAATGTAGAAAAAATAGGTTCAACTTTTGAATATTAGTCATAAACTATGATTCGAAATAAAATTGAGTCAGTAATATTAAATGAAGGAGAAGTAATCAATATCGAACCCATCTGCATACTTAGAAAATGTCTTCAAAAATTATAGTAAATTTATTTAAATTAACTAGCAGATTAAACTACAGAAAACACAATTAGAGTTCGAGTAGTTTAGACTTTAAGTAGCAATATGATTTCACTAATTTGCATACTGAATGCCGCAATGCCCGTGATTATAGACTGTTTATCAAGCCATTAGCCGTTAACGCCCACAACTCGCCACGCCCACAGCTGAGAGTTTTCAGTTAACCAAGTGACTTTCTTCAGTTTCCACGAAAACGTCCAAGTTTCAGATACAACTTGAAAGTTGCAGCTTGTCTTTTTTTTACTGTCCACCCACGCAAATGTTTATGTTAATGTATTTAACTTTATCTAGACAATTGTTTAATTTGTTTTTTCCCACTTTGGACGACAAGTTGACAATTTATTTGCTTGTTTATTTTGTCGTTTCTTGTTTATTTTTCGTGTTGTATTTTGTTGCGTGATTTATTAATTAGTTGCACGACAAAAATCACGAAATCCACTGAAACTGAAACTGAAACTCAAATTGAAGTTGAAAGAAGGTTTCAGGTTTCAAAAACACGCTTTGCGTTTCGCAAATGCATTTCTAATGAGATACGCGCCGATTGAGCTTTAGAATCGACTTAATTCGATACGATACTCAAAAGCTTGTGATGTCAGCTCCTCAGATGATGTCAGTTTTATTATTGTTTCTTGTTCAATTTCTGATTACTATACTTTGCGGACTTTGCCTCTTTTTGCAGTTAACAAGTATTTCTAAAGTGATACAAAAAGCTTTTTAAAATATATATTTATTTATTATTTTTTTATGACTTGTTATTTATTGTCTTAAGGTTTTATTGAAGCAAATGTGATTACCGGAAAACGCTTTTCCCTTACGCTAATGACATTTGACCAAGTTTGACTCGGACACAGCCCTTAACTAACGGCAACTATCATAAAATAAAACAAATACGAGTATGTACACAAAAAAGTGAGAAAACAGGTTTACAGCTTAAACTCTGTAACTATTTGTGAAGCACATATCAATCGTTAAACAATAGAAATAATGTAATTTTCAATTTCCTTTTGCCCTACCTTTGTTTTGTTTTGTTAGTATTGTTAAAATATGTAAGTGTGATATTGGATATAGATAAAAACTATATTTATATACTTATTCAGTTATTAAAGAAACGGAAAAAATAATTTTATTATTTACTATAATAACTACACTAATTATCAATTTGCTAGTCTAAATAATTACTTTAACCTTTTTAAGTTGCCTCAATCTTTTTTATGAAATCATTGGAGATTTCTCGAATTGATTTGGTTTAAGTGTATCGTTTGCAAGCCATATAATTGTTTAACAAGCTGTAAAAAAGTGTATTAAGAGCAACAACAATTTGTTGTTTACTGTCCGCCCACTTGAAATGGACTTTACTAAAAAAAGACATGAAAATGCTAAACGGTTCCTGACCAACCTTTAACAGCAGTAATATCAATTGAAACATGAGCTTAACAATCTTGACCCAAATGAGCAATCAATGAATTCCTGAAAAGAGACAGCCTTGAAATTTGTCAATCTCAAAAAGTATCATTATAATAATTTAGGAATTAAGGTGGAAATTGAGCTTTGACTGCAATGTGTCCAACCTAATCGCACACTCTACTAAAGTTCTCTTATTAAGGTTGTTATTTTTGACACAGGATATAATTAAAATATTAAATATTTAACAACAACTGCTGTGGGAGTTGTAGAACCGACAGGTGAACTAACCAGCTGGGTGTGAATTAAATGAGATTAATGAGTGGTTGGCCATGAGATACAAAAGTATCTTTGACTAAAAACATGCGAAAAATGATTTAATTAAAGTTGATATATATGACAGATTGCCAGTTTCTCACCTATAACTGGTCAGATGGTCATTTACGCATAGTTGAGTAGATATTTGTGGAACATTTTAAACTTTGTTTAAAAATGAATACAATATTATAGTCCCTAACAATTCTTAGCTGTATAAAATGTATGCCAAAGTCGTTACTTTGTACTGACTCAGTTTGGCAGACAATGCAACATTTTAATTAAAGCATCAGAACTGTGGGATGTGATCTCCCATTATTGTTTTGTTTTTGTTACATGAACAACAAATGTAATAAACAATAATGACAAATGCCGGAAGCACATCCATAGCGACTTATAATCAAACTAATGTCTTAAGCTCTTAATAGCTAAGTGCTTTGAATTTATCACCACTCCAAATTAAGCAAAAGTGATCCCAAAATGAGAGGCAATAAGTATGCTGTACTAGCAGATACCCTGTAGGGAAAAGAACACTAACTTTAAGCAGTCTGCAGTCTGAAAATTGAAGAATTATTAAATAAATATAAAGTTAGATTATTAAAAAACTGAAAATACATAAAAAATGAAATGTTACTTTTGACGCTCTCTAACTATTTTCTTAATAGGATTGATGTTTATGTTTGGTTAATTTATAATACCCTTTAGTTCGCTTTCTGTTTTCAAAGAGTATCAATGAATGCAGCGTGCAGTGCACAGTGGGCAGCTTTGGGGCTGGCAAACTGACAACTGACACCTGTTATTAGGCACAACACTCCGTGTGTGTGTTTGTGTTTCAGTTTGGGTGTACTTCGAGTTGTTGTTGTCCGTCAAATTGTAGCAATTTTCTTAAGTGCGTTACTGTTGCTGCTGCTGCTGTTGCTGTTGCATGCAACACCGCGTTTTGGTTTTTGGATATTCGATTTTGAACACAAATTTATGCGCATTTTTCACTCGAATTTCTGTCTCTTTGTCTGAACATTTTGTTTGTGGGCGTCCCTCGCTCGATGTTGTGGCTTAGATGTTTTGAGTGGTTGCCACAACGTCTGGACTTAACCGTTTTGTCATAAACTTAACTCCTCTGCACCATTTATCAGTACATAAAAATGCTTATGAAATACACAGCGGCATTCCACTTAAGCTCCAATTTTAATTAAAAATTTTCGAATTTGAAACCATGGAAAATGAAGACCACCTGAAAATGTTTATTATATAATCAATATCTCATCGAAGACATTGAAGCTCTTATTTGAATGATGATCACGTTAATTGTGTAAAACGATATACACCTATGCTGAAATTATGATATAATATACTTTGGCTCTTGCATTAACATTAAGATGATTATCAGATTGATTGATGGATTCGCTTTTAGTTAAAGAAATAATCCATTTACAGAGCTTCAAAGGGAATAGTTTTCTTTCTTAAAATCCACACTCATTCCCATTTCCAATATAGTTATAAATCCATAAAATAAATGTAATCATTAAATATATTTTTAGATGTTCCTCACGTTTTATAAAATAAATTTACTAAAATTTAAAATTCACCGTTTTAATTAATCTTAATATCTAATTTAAATGTTTAATATGATGTGTTGTTACAGCTAAAGTATAATCTAATAGTAAAACTTGCTAGCAATCTTTACAAAGTAAAGAATCCTTTTAACTAAAAGCGCAAAAATGGACTAGACATTCAAACTTTCAACTTTCTACTAAAACTCAACGAGAGATAGAAAAGAAGAGAAGCGGAAACGAGAGGAAAGTCAAATAGATTTACAAGTATTAGTCAGTCTTTTAATGTCTTTCGTCCACTTTGACACCCAGCCAAGTCTGCAAAGCAAGTTAAAATTGGGGCTGGAATTGAAATTTTCTTGGCAACTTGTTGTGGATTTTGTTTAAGTTAAGAATACAAGTCAATTGGGTTTTCACAAAATACTCTTCATTTGACTTATAAATGCAATCTTTATTGAAAAGCGATTGCTAATATTATCCAAATACTTCTACAAATGCAATTCACACTTTTCAAATACATTAGAGACTCTGTAGCGATTAGTCAGAGTAAGAAACTTACATCACTTTGCTCTCAGTTCTGTTTGCTTATGTTGACAGATTGATAAATGTGCCTGCGCATGTCGTCAGATCAGTTAAATCATGACCAGATACTATTGATTGACATTTGGCGCAAATCGAAAATTGCCGTTGCACGTTTGATCAAAAGTGACTGAGTAACTTTTTGATTTAACTGCTTAAAATTGGGATGGGCATGTCATTTTGAAAGCTGCGCCTTAGATTCAAAGTTTATAGCTAACCAGGAGTTTAAAGAAATTTATAGCTATAAAAATATGTAAATAAAAGATGAAATTTGATCTGCTTATAACTATAGTAATACTGTTACTTTAACTGAGAAAAGTAGATTTGTTTTTCTTTTCCAAATGTGAAATTATTAAAATATTTAAATACAGATTTCTTATTAATTAAATATTAATTATTAAAATATAGTCAGCCTGTAAATTCTTGTATATTAAAAATATGAGGAAAAACGCCTTAGTGAATTATTTACCTTTGATACATTTTCCTTAAATGTCGCTGTGTTCCATGTCTTTATTATTATTATTGTTACTAATCTATGTAGAACAACTTCTCAACTTTTATTCCAAAATCAACTTCCTATATTAAGCTTATTCTTTGAGGTATTTATTTCGATTCAATTCATTGTTAAGTCAATCTTCGACTCAGACTTTACATGTATCAAGCTGCCTTGTCTTACGTTAAATAGAAATCAATAATAAATCATAATAATTATTAAAAATGCCCACACTGTCGTTTACAAGCTATTGACAAGCCAAGCAAACCTTTAGGTAAGCCAATTTGATTGCAATTGCATTACAACAATGACAAATGCGTCGTAAACCAATTGTACATTGTACAATTATGTCAAATGACAATGAAGCAAATGCCATTTAATTGCCGACAGAGACTGAAAACAAACAAACTGCTATCCGCGATCCGTGATCCACGTAAATAACTTTTGTTGGGGCACTTTTCACGGCGCTGAAAATCAAAGGAAAAGGCGGCCAAGTGCCACAGCTTTGCTAACAACAACAACAGCAACAACAACAAGAAAAATCTGCATTCATTTGAATACGTATAGGTATACAAGTATCTGCCGCATGCAGTTTCAAGTCGTATCTATCTATCTGCCTAGCATCTGTCAGAGCCGTCGCTAGTAACTTTCCCCCATAAACTACACTGCAAGGCACACATACAACGACAAAATTGACTGCCCCATTGGGCCTGCATCTGTATCTGGAAATGTATCTGTAAATGTATCTGTATCTGTGGCCGGGTCTGTGTCTCGGTCTCTGTCGCCGTCTTTCAGACTCACATTTGATCTACTCTGGCAAAGATATTCAAGTGCGTGGCGTTGTCGTTGTTATATTTGTTACTCAAGTTGTTGTCGTTGTTGTCGTTGTTGTTGCTGTTGTTGTTGTTGTTGCTGTTGTTGTTGTCTTTCTCTTTATTGCAAGGGAAATGGGAATGTTAACAATGCGTTTTGTTTGTCAATCAGTCGCTGCTGCTGCCGTTGCAACTACTGCTGATTATTTCACTTGATTTTTGTGTGTCTTATGCAAATTGATTATCTTTTCCTCTAGCTTTGTCAGCAAGTTTAAAAATTGTTATATGAAGGAAGGGTTTAATTGATGGTAACCTTGTGCTTAGTATTTGGATGTGTATACTGTTCTTTATTATGATTTAAGGAATAGAAATGCGTTGTATATAAAAACTGACAACAATTCTTGACTAGCCAATCAAAAGTGAAGCTCTTATCCTATTAATTATATAGAGAGTATATTGCTTTTACTTTATTTCGCAAATATTTACTTTGCATCTGAATATAAAATAATAAAATAATAAATTTTAAAATTTATATTATTTTAAAAAACCAAAAAACGCTTTAATAAATGAATTTTTTTCAATTTGTTGTTGTTTTTTATGAACTAAATTTTTCGAAACAATTAAAGGTTTTTCATTTATTAAATTGAGTTTTCATTATTTATCATTTTTTAATGCCAAAAGAAAATATGTTTATGAGCAGCAGCAAATGTAATTGCAGATTAGTTAATAAGGCTAATAACTAATCTATGTAACTATATTAATACTTTTATTTACGATGTTCTTTATATAACAAAGACTATGTTTTATATTATCTATCCCTTTGTTTTATACTTTTAAATAATGTCTTAAATCTATTCTAACAGAAAGTGAATCTATCTTAATTAAATATTCTTTAAAGAATGCTGAATTCATATGTATATACGAGTTACATATTTGGTATAAATCTGTGTAGTATAAGTTTTTCATCTTTTGGCTCACCAAGCAAACACTCACACACATTGTAAGCACCCATATTCATATGCATATTTTTTGCATAAATCTATTGTACAAAGTTCTATGGCTTTATTTGCACATTTTCCACATTGGCTAATCCTCCAGCGAGAGAGATATCTTTGAGCTACGACGAGTATCTGACCATTACCCATTGCTATTGTGTGCTATTGTTATGGGTCTGTTCCACATGGTTGGTCCGGCTGCTGTTGCTCTGGTTGCTGGTTGAGATAGTTGTTGCTGTTGTTGTTGTCGTAGTTATTGTTGGTTGATTTGCCTAATTTTGTGGTTGTTTACAAGTTTTGGAGGCAACGTGTACGCCTACAATTCAATATTGGATTGCTTGGCTCGCAATTTATTGCATTTTGTGGGCAGTGCAGACAGCTAGAAAGAGATATACATACATGCTCAAAGATACATATGTATCTAAGTAGATGCAGATACATTGATACTTAGGCAGCTATAATGAGGCTTTAAACACTTTCAGCTTGACTATTTATACATATATGTAGAGTAGTTATTATTAATAGCTAAACAGTAGTGAAGGTGGGGCGACTAGCAGATACTCTGTAAATAAAGCTTTAATCAAAATATCTTATAGTTACTTATGTATCTTACACGCAAATGCACCCTGAAATCAATTTGATTTGATTTCGCTTTGAATACAATTTTATAGCAAATCTTTTGAGCCTAGGGTATGAAAAACAATCGAGTGGGTGCCCCAACAATTGATTAATCGATTCTCGTTTGAAACTCGCCCGCTTTTCGTTGCATTGATTTATGCAATTCTCGACTATTTGAAGTTTTTCATTGTGGTTGGGGTTTTCTCGTTGTCATTTGTCAATCGGCAAACTCAAATCGCGTGTTAGAATGCTAAACGTGAGGCGATAGATACAACAAAAATAACAACAACGAAAAGTAAATAACAAAACAACTAACAAACAACGCCTCGGTCAAGCGATCGGGCCAAGTTTCATGTGTCTTTCGCTTTTGACTCCAATCCACGCCCGCCGCAAACGTGTTTTTAAAATATGCAAATTAATGAGCGAGACTCTGACTGAGATTGAGACAGAGACGGAGATTGAGACTACTATTGAGACTGAGACTCAGACTGAAAGCGAGCTAAGCATTAACGAGATACTCGTACGCAAAGAGCTTTCAAATGCAAGTCTCTCAAGTCGAACTCAAAAACTCAATCGCCGCGTAGATTGTGAGAAACAAATGAGAAGAAGGTGGCCGGCCAAAGCAATTTGACGGCTCTCTTTGTTGGCTCGTTGATTGTTTGCTTGGCCTGTAGAAACAGTTTCTCGACAGTTTCATTTGAGCCGCGCTAAAAACGAAACGTATCCGTCAGATACGCAACGCAACGACGACGACGTCGGCTGACAAACGACAAAAACAAATCGCTGAAAATTAAAACGGAATTTATTAATATTATTTTGATTTTTACAAACGTGTAACGAATATAAATGAATTTAATAATAAAGAAACTTTCAAATCAAACTTGTTAAAACATATTTTGAGTAGAAATGTTTGTAATTTCTTTGAGAAAATCTATCGAATTGTGAATAAAAGCGAACCCAAGAACCGAAAACAAATACATAGAAACGACCTTGAAAGAGTCACAAGATACATATGTATATACAGACTAGTCATCGTTTATACAACAACAACGAATCACAGTTAAAAATCACAGTGCAAAATAACCGAAAAGTATTATTTCATGTGTATTATTGATTGTACAAATCGAAAAACTGACGCCCACAAAAAACAACCGAATTTATAAATATATTTAGAAATACATAAACATATATGTATTATATACATATGTGTATGTGTATTGTGGGCGTGTTGCAGTGCCATAAAAAAGTATATAATATAATTAAGAACGAGATTAAAATATAACAACTACCATTGTTGTTGGCATGAATTGTCCAGATAAGAGAAGAATATGTTTGCCCCACGAAATTCATCACCAGTTGCCATCTATGGCAAAGAAGATGTTGCTGCTTATGAGGTAAAAGTTCTATTGAATATAGATCGATAAATATATATGTATGGTATATCGATAGCATATAGTTTTCTCTGGTTATTGACTCTATATCGGCCCACTCTCCGACCACAAAGTCTGTGTGCCATGATTCATGTGGCCGAAAAACTTTTGTCTCCCCATTTTGTAATGAGTTTCTGTGGTTTTTCTCGGCCAGAGAAGTGTGTGACTGTATGAGTGTATGAGTGTATGAGCCAGGCTATGCTTATTCATCTAAATATTGTTGGCATTTGAGTTGAATTGTTAGCCGCAAGTAATTATAGGCAATTAGCCTTTGTAGATGCCGCAGAGAGCTTCTAAACGGGCAAGGAATGTTTAGCTACAATGTCAAGGAAAGATTGCATTGCTAGCTTGGTCTATCTGTGGATGGCTTTAAATATTTCATGGTAACACTCTCTGCATACGCTCTTAACAATTTAACAATCTATGGCCAAAGCGAATAGCTGCCAAAAACAAACTCCAAGCATAAACATTTTGCTCACGTTCAACTAGCGTTGTGAGCTAGACTTGAATGTATCTGTATCTCTATCTGTCTGTATGTGAGTGAGTTTACGAGTTGTTTTTGTTGGCTACCCAGCGGCATATTTGCAAACACACAAAACAAAGTAAAAAATGCCGATGAAAGCAAATCAGAAATTCACAAAACATGACGATAAATGCGGCAATAAAAACAGTAAACACTCGTAGCATAGTCCGGCTTCTAATACAAAATGTTACTTGGGAGATATCATAGTGCAATTTGTCGTGACCTCCATGAAATAAACGAGCACAGTTTATTATTGATCCGACTGATGAGCTAAGGAAATTTAGCAAAGTCTGTGCTATTTACTTCTTATGCAAACTGTTAGTTTTGTTTTAACTGAATTTAATTTGGACTGAAAGGTCAAAGTAAGTGAAATAAAGAAGTTGGAGAGTTGTCAAAACTGTCAAATTTATCTTCGATACTTTGAAATATGAAAGATACAGAATCAATTTCTAATAGAGACGACATGTGTTTGAAGGGGACCACATCTGAAAACAAATCTTTTCAGAGTAGAGTTAGTTTATTGATATCTATATAACATTTACAGGTCGGTGTCTATTTTTATGCTTATTTTAACGGGTATCTCGTAGTTGAGCACACTCGCTAGATCGTTCTTTCTTGTTTCTTTTATCTTTGAGTGGCTAATTAACGCCGCTTTGTAGTTGGCACTAAAAGACTTTAGCTAAAATTGATTAGAATTTATGATTTATGCGCTATCTTAGCCGTTAAAGCAGAAAACAAGCTAATTCTTTTTGAATAATAGAATATACTGAACTAAACTTATACCCTGTAGATATACGCATAAATCGAAAAAAAGATATATATATATATTCTTGCACTTTTTAGTTGTTAACTTACTGTTCTTACTGTTCCATTTGCATATCTAAAGAATGTATATGATTCCATCTTTCTACCATGAACATATCTAAGAGATAAACAAAAAGTTCTACAGCAAACTCTCATTTCTTCAGCTTCCGCAAAACTTTGTTATTAAATAGAACGTAGTACTCGTACCCAAAAAAGTATATAACAAAAACTAAGAATTTGCATAAATAAATCTGCTCGACCTCGTGGCCGTTAATTTGTATTGTTTTATGTCTACTTTTTTTTTTGGCTGACTGTTTTTTGTTTTAAGCTTTTCATTTGTCTGACTTGTGACTGGTTGACACCTGTCGTGCAAATATTTTAGCTCAACTGTCACGCTGAAATGTTTCACTGCATACGCAGCTTTAGATGTGCCTCATAGCTTACGGCGTGGGCAGCTCAGAAATGTGCCGACATCCCACAATACACTCTAGTTTTAAGCTAAAGTCAACAGAATTTGGCAATTACAAACGCATTTGACCAAGTTTCAAATGCGTTCATTGAACTTGGCAAAGCTTATCAGAATGTTAAGCATGAGCTAACCTATAACTGATTCTTTCATACGCCCTGTTGTCCCCGACACACAAATTACGCATACGCTCTGTGGGCCATGTGCAAAATGTGGCACTGTGTCACAACAGAATTAAACTATAATTTATAAAAGTATTTAACAAGCCGCCTGCCCATCACATCGCATCGCATCTATCAATCAAAGCCCAACTTTGTTTGCCATTTTCGGTTGACAATGCGCACAAAATAAATTTCGCTGCTTAACCAAATATGTAACAAAAGTATTTGGCTACCATAAAGTTTGGCTTCATAAATAAATGACGCGAATTGGTTTCCGGCAAGCGAATAAGTCAAAAACAAGCAATACATAAAATTCAGGAAGAAGATATAAAAGTTAATTACAATTGACAACAAAAGTCAGAGCAACCAACTCTAAACATCTGACAAAAACTGTTGTGCTATAATTTTTCAAATTGTTGTAAATCACTGAGATTCATTAAATATATAACAATAAGTAAGAGCAAAAAAAATGATTATTTTTAAAAGATTATAATCTCAGAATGTTTTAATTGCTACCCTTGTCACAAAGTGTTCTCAATTTGTCATTACAATTGATTCATTGTCATTACAATTGATTCAGTTGCTAAAAGTACTATCGACTTGCCAAATAATACGTTCATTTAATAAATAAAGAGTGCTTATAGCTAGAAAAATGTGTACATAGTTATCATTTTCCTATTATAGAACGTGTCTCTTATTGGCGCATTTTCTTATCTTCTTTATCTGTTTATTGACTGCCAAAGTATAAATGATTTTTAAGTTTTTCACATAACAATTTTCTAGGCAGTCTCAAATGTGTTTACAATTTCACGGCATATTATACTCGTTACGAATGCAAATATCTCTCTAGATAACCACTTAACTATGTGTATATAATATATACAGATATATGAAATATGTATGTAAACCGGTTCAACAACGACCTTTTGGAGTGAGAAATATTTCGATGCTGCGTTGGTGGCGGCTTCCAAGTGAAACAAGCAAATTAAATACGACTCTAGAGTCTAGAGTAAATTCACGTCTAGTAAACAAACCGAAAATCGTCGTCAGCTGCCATTCCGTATTCCATATTCCACGTTGACCAGATGATCTCAGCTCTGAGCTTTGATTCGTTTGTATTTGCGACGCAAAACCATAATGCGGGCATTAAGTAGCAGGAGTATATTTTGGATGCTCTCTGCATTCCAGTGAATATTGAACTATTTAATGACTTGCGCATCCAAGTGCCTTGAGTGGTGCCTCGCCCACGCACCACCGACACTGTGGTTGTCATTATATGTCCGGGTAGACAGACAAGTGCAACTGCGACGCAGCTGTCAGAAGGCACTTGACTCGCACTTCCTCTCTCCCTCTCGCTGTACGAGTTTTATATTAGTATTATTTCTTTATTAATTGCAAATATTAAGTATTTATACTCTACAACTTTTAACAAAAAGGTGTTATGATTTTAAATCAGCGTATGTAACAGACAAATGGGAATCTATATAAATAGGGAAAGCCAAGAGTCCTTACAGTTAGAGCTTTGTCTTGTATACTTCTAGGAATCTGAGTACTATAATAAACTGTAGACATTGTTTGTCAAAATATCATTCACATCATCAATGTCATTATAAATATGTACAAAGATATTTTGTAGTCATCAATCACATTTACATTTAAAACTAATTGATCTCCAATAATTTATTTTATTTTGTGGTAAACAACTGTCAACAATAAACGAATTTTTAATATATCCATATTAACATTGATAGTGAAACAACTCGCTCTCTCTTTGACACACTTCTTATGGATATCTGCATATTTCTGTAGATTCAGACATAGGGTATCGCCCAGTCAAGCATGCTCACTGCTGCACGCTTGTTAGCGTTTTTTTCATAGTTCACAGAACGCCCTGACAAAGATCAAGGTGAAGCTTTAGTGAGGCGGAACAAATCTAAGCAGAAACAGAAAACAAAAAAGAAAATAGAAATAGAAAAATAAATAAAAGCGCAAATAATAATAACTTAGTATGTAATAACAAAAACTCACTTTGCCCTAAGAATGAAGTCATAGGCGAGGTTGAAACAATTATAGATAACAAAATATGAAATTTTATGCTGAATTTCAGATAATTCTATGAGTAACTTTGTAAAAGTATCTTAGTTTAAACATTTTGTGTAAGATGTTTAAGTTTAACTCTTTCGCAGCTCTTTATGGCTTTGGCTTTTCCTTGGGCTACTCTCAAGTTTGGCTTTGTTGTTATTGCTCTCTAATTTGTTTATGCGATTATGTAACCTGAACAAGCATAAAAGTAGATATACATATGTATAAATTACACAAACTCGATAGAAAAATGTGCGAATTGTGTGCGTAAATAATTTACACAGCACATTCGAAATGAGTTGTTGTGCAAATGTTAACATGGGTTAAAGCTTAACGCTGACCTTGCCTAAATAAATAAACACACAAAACATGCCTCAAATGATGTAATACTAATTTTGATGTTTTCTTCTATCGATTCTCTTTGCAGATTAAACTCAAAAGAGTCTTGGGCTTAACTGTTTGCAGCAATGCGGCACTCGATGTATCCCCCATCAGTGGACTGTTGGCTTATCCAGCGGGGTGAGTATCTTTCTGTGTTAAAGTGGGAAAAGCTATTGCTGAGATCTGTCTGCATAAACAACAGTTGTAACTAATTGAATATTAAACTGAGTATACTTGATACGTATACGCAATGTCAGTCTACTTGTGCACTTCTACTTCTACTAGTAGAAAAAGAATAGCAATAAAAGAGATCTGCCTTGAAAACAAAGTACAAGCGATTCAGTCTTAGCTCTCAGGACCTTTTTTAATATACATATGTCCTGCTGTGTCTTCTAGTTGCTCCGGCACTTGAAATATAGTACAAAAGAAATCTTGTCATTCCGCCAAGAGTAAAATTGCTTTGCTGTCAACAATTTCTCATTTCTAATATTTATTTTTTGCTCTACAGCTGCACTGTGGTCCTGTTCAATGCCAAACGTCATACTCAGGCCTATCTGGTCAATACCTCCCGCAAAGCATTCACATCCGTTGCCTTCTCCCGCTGCGGCCGTTACGTTGCCACAGGGGAATGTGGCATCAATCCTGCCATCAAAGTTTGGGAATTGGAAACGCCAAATGGCAATCTGGAGCAATGCACTGGCGGCACCGTTGTTGCCGAGTTTGTGGATCACAAATATGCCGTCACCTGTGTGGTAAGTGCAGTTTAAGTTATTGATACCCTTGATTCTCTAATACTCTTCCATTTGGCAGGCATTCTCGCCGACGGGCAAGTACCTGGTGTCGGTTGGTTCACAACACGACATGATTGTCAATGTGTTCGATTGGCGGGCGAATCTGAAAATGGCCTCCAACAAAATTAGCTCCAAGGTGGCCGCAGTTTGTTTTGCCGAGGATGGCAGCTACTTTGTCACCGTGGGCAATCGCCATGTCAAGTACTGGTACTTGGAGGGAGGACGAAAGGTAACTAATCCTGATGCTCAATAGCTTATGAAATGGCTTTAACTTTCTCTATTATTCTTGCAGTACAAAGATCCCATTCCTCTCATGGGTCGCAGCGCCATTCTTGGTGATTTGCGTGACAATGATTTTTGTGCCGTTGCCTGCGGCAAAGGAATTTGCTCGGAGAGCACATATGCCATTACCAGACAGGGTCATCTGGTGGAGTTCAGCTCGAGGCGATTACTGGACAAATGGGTGCAATGTCGCACCAGCAACGCCAACTGCATTTGTGTCAACGAACGCTTCATTCTCGTCGGTTGTGCCGAGTCCATCATTCGCATTTTCAATGCCGCCACCTTGGAGTATGTGACGACGTTGCCCAGAACCCATTATCTGGGTGTGGATGTCGCCCAGGGCATACAAATCAATCACATTATGTCGGTGCCACAGCAAGCCAAGTTCCCCGACTGCATTGCCATGGTCTTTGACGAGCAGCGCTCCAAGGTAGGAAGCTGTTCATTTGAAATTTTTGAATATATGTTCAATATTCCTCCTCTTCCAGGTGAGCTGCGTCTACAACGATCACTCGCTGTACATTTGGGATCTTCGTGACATTTCGCGAGTGGGAAAATCGCATTCATTCCTTTATCACTCCACGTGCATTTGGGGCGTGGAGACTGTGCCATATAATCTGGAACGTGAGCCTTCCCAGACGCTGCCGGAGGATTGTTTTGTCACGTGCTCCTCAGATGACACAATACGTGTGTGGGGATTGGAAAGTTGTGCCAACAATGAGATATATCGCAAGAATATTTACTCAAAGGAACTGCTCAAGATCATTTACAGCGGCGAGGATCTGCAGTATATTAAGGATCAAGGCTCCTCGCTTTTCGATAAGGCAGGAAACTCCAGCTACGATGGACGCAATGGCGTGCGTTGCATCAAGATCAGTCCAGAGCTTCAACATTTGGCCAGTGGAGATCGTTGTGGCAACATACGTGTCTACAATCTACAGAATCTCAAGCTTCTCACAACCATCGAGGCGCATGAGTCAGAGGTGTTGTGTCTGGAGTACTCCAATGAAAAGATTGAGCGCAAACTCTTAGCCAGCGCCAGTCGAGATCGTCTCATTCATGTCTTTGATGTCTCACAGAATTATTTGCTGTTGCAAACCTTGGATGATCACAGCTCCTCGATCACATCGATTAAGTTTGTTGGTGCCGGACTTAACTTCCAGATGATCAGTTGTGGCGCAGACAAATCTATAATGTTTAGAAGCTTTCAGGCAAGTCTGAAAAACGAATCTAATCAAGGCTGCAAACCAACTCATTCTCTTTTTCTTCTTCTGTAGGGCAACATCTTTATGCGTGGCACAAATACCTCGGGAAAGACCACGCTGTATGACATGGAAGTGGACTCCAATGCCAAACACATTCTCACAGCCTGCCAGGATCGCAATGTGCGCGTTTATGGCACACAGAATGCAAAGCAGACAAAGACCTTCAAGGGTTCCCACTCGGATGAGGGTAGTCTGATCAAGCTGAGTCTCGATCCAAGTGGCATCTATGTGGCCACCTCCTGCACAGACAAAACACTTGCCGTCTACGATTATTACTCCAGCGAGTGCATGGCGAGAATGTATGGACACAGTGAGCTCGTCACAGGCTTAAAGTTCACAAATGATTGTCGCCATTTGATTTCGGCCAGTGGAGATGGTTGCATCTTCATCTGGCAGGTGCCACACGACATGATTGTCACCATGCAGGCGAGGATGTCTCAACAACGTTTACGCTCTGGACATGCTCCTCTGCAACGTCCCTTGGCACCTATTTCGCCACCTGATGCCATTGTTGTGGAATCCCCCACAAGTGATTTGGAGCATCAGCAGATGGCACCTAAATTTGTGGTTCCCCCAGAGCCATTGCCAAATCGAAGTGCCTATCAGTTGGCTGATGTGGGACAGCTACCGCAGTGGGCGATGAGGAAGGCAGCTGCAGATTCGGATAGCGGTGCTCTGTCCATTCCCACACCTGTCATCAGTGGAGGCGGTGGAGGAGCTGCTGCTCTACAAGCTGCCTCCTCCATGGGCAACCTCAGCTCGTCGCCCAGTCAACAGATGGGTGTGGCAGCACCAAGAGCACGCGGTCGCTGGGCACAACGCAGCAGTCAACTGGACACGGAGGATCAGCGTTCCAATTCAGAGAGTCCGCTGGGCACAGTCTCATCTGTGGGGGGACACAGTACGCATAATGTGCAGACCTCCGATTATAATAGCGCCTCCTCCAAGGATATCATGTACAATCAAACGTATCTGAGTGAGGACTCGTCCATTGACTCTGGCATGGAGACTCGACGTGAGCTCAAGTTCATTGGCAGCAACAACAATGGCACCATCTCCTCCAACGTAACGGTAGTCACCTCCAGCAATGGTGCCTTGGGTCCAGGCGTTGTCCAACAGCGCCTAATGCCAGATAAACGCAAGCCGGGAATGCGCTTTGATACGCACAGTCATGATCATGATGGTGACATTGAGGATATCTCGGATGGCGAAAGAACCAGCTCGGATCACGGCATGTTCTACAACAATCTGGCCCCCAGCACGCCTACGTAAGTCCGAGAATATTTTATATATCAAAAGAAGCAACAATTAAACAAATTAAATATTTACAGAGACTTCAAGGTGACCGCCATGAATGAAGAGGAACTGCGCAAATCGGTGCGACGACAGAAATTCGAGAAATCTGGACTACAGTTGACCACGCCCAGTGGCAATGGCAGCTCCCACACGGCCAGCACGGGCACTGGGACAGGCACTTCGGATACGGAAGATGAGGGATCGACGCCAAGTGCTGAGAATGCCGAGCGATCTTTGGCCTCCACGTTGGGCGGAAGTACGGAGAACTTGCCACAGAGCAACAACAGTTTTCTGCATGCCGCATTGCCGGAAGGACCAGGATTGTTGTTAGAACGCGGCACAAGCAGTAAGTGGATGTTGAGAAATCTTTTTTTAAATTACTATTCAATTGGGAATCCCCTTTCTTGTCACAGGTCGTCGCAGCATTAGTGCCAAGCATAACACAGAGAGTGGCAAGGGAGGCGTATCTGCCACGCCCACCATCACCAAGTCTTATACGAGTACCAAGAAGGAGGAGTTGCTGCAGGTCATCAACAAGGTCAAACAGCAGCTTGAAAATGTAAGTAATAATCAATTTAAATCCAAGTCATGGTCTCTTATCAGTATTTCTATTTTTCTGTTATTATTTTAATTTTGTTTTCCATTGTTTTTTGATGTTTATGTTTTTTCCCCCCACGTTTTCTCCTCTTTTTTATGTGTTGCATCATTGCTTTGGTGTCTGTTTTGTGTCACAACCACACACACACACACACCACACAACATACAACACAACACACTCGACACTTGTTTTGTAAACCCTTTTCTCCTATTTAGGGTACGCGCAAAAATGGCATCAAAAAGTTGAATGCCATAGCCGAGGTGAGCAATTGAGTTGGCTAACATATTGATTGATCGTTAACGTTAACGCTTTTACGACTCACTCACTCACTCTTGACGTCTTTCTATTTCCATTTGCCATAATGCTTTGGCTTCATTAGGCCCTAAATGAATGCAGGGCTTAAACAGCTTGGTAACACACTTAACGTAACACTAATTTATTGAAATCGCTCTGTTGACATGATTACTAAAGTCGGAGAACAATTAAGAAGAATTTTAGCGTAGCAGCAGCTTCTCCACTAGCTATAAGAAAGATTTGATAATATTAGATAGGTTATTCAAAGTAACAAGTTAAATGTAATAACTTAACAATCTATAGACAAGAAGAGCTTATTGAAGATAACAATTCTATAGATGAGGTTCGGTGTTTATATAAATAATTGCTAGTTTTATATCTCCCACAACTTATCAGATTACCTCTCCGAAATTGATTAATTGTCTTGATTTAATCTGCAACTAAGTGTAAGAAAATCGTTTGAATAAAGACTTAGGGTAAGAGAGAAATGTTTTATCAATAAATGTCTTACGGCAAAATTTATTCAAATAAAAAATTAAATTACTCGATTTGTTAAGAAAAAACTTTATTTTTAAAAAAGTAAATTTGCATCGGCCGGGAATCGAACCCGGGCCGCCCGCGTGGCAGGCGAGCATTCTACCACTGAACCACCGATGCTTGACAAAATAAGGCCAAAAATACGCTTAAAATTGATACTTCTTGACAAGTTATGAAAATAAATACAAATAGACTTGTCTAGAGAAAAAATAAATATTAATATCTGCTAGAAAAAATGTTTAACAATAAGTAACTCACCTCTTGCGCTTGCTGAACCCACCACACCTGTTAATTTCACCACCAGAAGCCACAGAAACAACAAGAGACAAAGGCTAATATAACATAACATAACATTAAATGCTTTTCACTGACTCTTTCATTGCTTTAATCTGCAGCTAAGTCACTAAATTTGATTGTTACCCATTCACAGGTTGGCCATAGACCCTTGAGAGGAAGTCATAGTATCTCGGATCTGAGTTTGGCGGGCACCTTGGATGGTTCTCGTAGTGCTGGACCATCGCGCTATACGAAGCCAGGTGAGAAGATCTTTTAATTTATTGATTTGCAGAGAACTGTTCCCATTTGTTGAATTGTAGGCTAATTTGTACAAACTTTTGCCATTTGTTGTTTGCCTCGTCCATTCTCTATTTTCTCCAAATCTTCTCTCTCTCTCTCTATTTATCTCTTTGCTCTCCTTTTGCGCTTGCACTGGTCTGAAATAATGTTGGTAAAATAAAATAACCATATACGAAATTTGATTGCTATTGCTGTAATTTGTTGAGTAACCAAATTAGTACCTTCCCTCGAACCTTCACAGTATATTAGATCTAACCCAACGCAACCTCAGTTGCCACAACAGCCGCCACAGGATGTTGTGCCGCAGTTCTTTAATTCAGCCGCACCCAAGTCGAAGTTGCAACAGAATTTCCAAACGATGCGGCAAGTGCAACAGCATTATCCACCTTATCCACATCACGTGGGCGTGCATCAGATTCATCCGCCTCCAGGAGTTCCATTTGGAGGTGTCTGCTCGTCCTCCTCAGGCTCACGACCTCACACAGCACAGACTGCGCCTCGTTTGGGCGCTGCCAAGAGAAATCCTGCCGGAAATAATCGACGCACGCCGAGCATATTGAAGCACTACAAGTCCTGTCCGGTTTCGCCCGTTCACGAGGAGGTGGAGTGGTCAGCGGAGGCGGATCGATCGGTACCCGCCGAGCCAAAGCGTCACTCGGTCTATGCGGATGATGCACGCACCATTCTGGACATGATTCATGCCGATACCGAGAAGATGATTGATGAGATTACACGCAAATATGGAGATTTGGATGAACCAACTCCAACACTGCCCGTTTCCTGCTCCGTGCCAGCAAATCTTCGAGGACTCGGCTCCACGGGAGACTCGACTCCGACAGCAACTCCTCCGCGTGGAGGTGGACGCACACAGTATTATGTTTACCGGGAGATCTATCAATGTGAACGAAAAGTCTCCTTGTCAGACATTCTCAAGCCGGAGTTGTTTGCGGCGACACAGCAGCGTCTGGAGGAGGCCAGATTCCTGGAGACGCAACGTCATTCCAGTGCGAGCTTCTTTCTCAGTAGCTCCGGTCAAATGCCACATGAGCTCAGCCAGGAATCGTTGCTCTCCGATGGCGGCAGTTATTGCAACAGCCTGGAGAGTGTGCTCTCCGATGAGAGTGATTGCAAGAGTGCTCCTTTAGATCCACCGCTAGAACAACAGCGTCCAATTCATGCCATGCAGTGTCATGCAGGTATCAGGAACTTTATACTCCATGGACCCGTCTCCAAGTCATATGGCAGCAGTCCAAATGCTTATGGAAGCTTTGATTACTATATGCGTCAACAGACTTCGGCGGCAACAGCGGCCACCTACGATAGTTTCGATGTGACCGGCTACAATTTGAATCCCTTGAAGCCATTGCCCAGCTCGAAGACGTATCCTCGCCTGGCACAAGTTCCAACTGCTGGTGTGGAGCACATTCCCACAATGAGATCCAAAAATAAGCAATACAATTCGGGAGTGAATAAAAGTCTTAGCACGGATTTTGCCCAGCAGCGACATCAGCGCAACTCGAATCCCTTGTCACAACCTCAATCCCAATCCCACTCTCAATCCCTTCCTCGCTCCAATGGTGAGCTGATGTTTGTGCGAAAGTCGTTGAAGCCAAAGCCTCCAATTCCCGCCAAGCCACAGAATCTGGTCTCTACGTTGACCTGCAGTGTGGAAAAGAAACAACCATCTTCTTGCTCTAGAACCGCCAGCGTTGTCCGTCAATTCGAGCATAATCTGCTCAAGTTCGAACGGGAAAAGCAAAGAGCCCAACAACGACATGTGCCAGCGATGAGGAGTTCAGTGAGTAGCGGTGCCTTGGCCACTCAGAGTTGCCTCAAGAAGGTGTCTCGCTTCGACACTAGCGAGAGCAGCCGAAGAGCAACAAGTGTTAGGCAGAAAACACGACCCAAGATCAGCGTGAGATTCAATACAGTCTCACAGATTAAGTATACGCCTAGTGCGAAGCGGGAGCGGGAACGGGATAACCTCAACAATGAGACTGAGATGGAAATGGAGACGGAGATGGAAATGGAAACGGAGCCTTTGGTGGGCAGCCTGCCGAGCGATTATGGTGGAGAGCGTAGCTTTGAGATGTACTTTGCGGAGAATGGCAATGCACCAGAGAATCTGGAGCACATGCAGAGCCTTAAGCTCTACACGAAGCCACAACTGCAAGCGGTGGTCGATGAGATTCAACAGGAGCGAGCCAAGCACAAAAAGAACATGGATAATGTGGGTAAATCATCGAGTGGCAACAATTCGACAAGTCATCAATGTGAGAATATTGCCAAGAAGATTGACATTATTGAGAAACTGATTGCGATGGAGGAGCGTAAAATGGAACAGATTCGTTTGGCCACCGAGACAAGATTGCGTCCCTTTGCCTGCAACTCGAAGCAGAAGGGATATGTGAAAAGTCTTACGATGAACTTTGACATGTTGGCACGAGCCCACGATCAGCAACCGCAGCTGGAGGAGGAGCAGCTGCCGGGAAATGATGCGGATCTTTGTGCATATGCGAGAAACATTCGAAGGAATTGCAGTTTGCCAGATGTCCTAGAAAGTGCCGACTTTGGTTACGGTAATGATGTGGAGTTGGCAAGAGAAGTGATTGCCGACGATGATGATGATGGGGATGTGGATGAGGATGATGCTGATGATAATGTCAAGGGATGCAGTGATCAGCTTAAGGACAAAAATGACCTTCAGCATCAGCAGGCGTTGCGGCTACAAGGTTTGCCTTGCTGTTGTGCCACACAAAGACTTCACGTTTCAGTTTTAGTTTCTTACACTTTGACAATCGTTGCACCCATTACTCGTATTTTCTTTTTAGTTGAATCCATTGTTAGCACACCTTTCCAGCATGTTTTGACCCTTAATTGATAACTGTGTATGCCTACTTACAGGTAATCCCAAAATGCTCAATCCCATGCCCATTGAGGAGTCCTCATCATCGATTCGACGTGCTTGCTCCTTGAGTGATCTGCACATGGGCAACTTTGGCAAGCGTAAGAATTTCTCTCACTCTCTCTCTCGGTCACACATTCTCTGATCTTTATTTCTTTCTCATTTCTCTCGCAGCCAGCAAATCGAATGGCAACTCACAGAAAGCAACGACTCCACATCGCAATGGGAACGTGACGCGATCGACAAGCAAACGCAACAGTCTCCAGGGCAAATCCGGATTGGGAGCCTCCAGCAACTCTATGAATGTGCTCAATCAGGCGGTGAGTTTATCGATATCAAGTGTTCAAGGGCGTAGCCAGAGGGGGTGGATCAATTAAAAATTAATGATATGCAAAAAATTGCTTTCATCATTAATATGCACAAAGCATTTATTTATTGTCAATCACGAACAGTTGATACAGTTGATATTACGTAAGAAAAATGAATGAAAATAAAAAATGGCAATTTATTTTATAGTTAAACAAAATGTGAATAGTAGGGGTATTAAAAATTGCATACACATTATGCAGTGATAGATTATTGTTACCACAATTAATTGTTGAATTTCACTGAAGAATTCTTGATTTGATTGAACACATTTTCATGTTAAAATCATTTACAACGTGTTGAGGATAGATGGATAGATTTAAAAAAGTTTTTAAATTCGGAGAATTAATTCTAATATATTTTTTGACCGTGTTATTAAAACTAAAACCAATTATTTTTGCAGAGCGACTCGGAACCGGAGGACAGCAACCGCTTGCGTAGTGCGTCCAATGGCCAGAATCGGAATAATGGACCCATTGGTAATAGATTGTACTTCAAGTTAATTTTGGAGAAATAAATGTATTCATTTTTTCTTTTCTCCATTACAGCAGCCAATCGGCAGTACAGCAACAAGGTCAACAATACCAACAGCAATCGACGCAAGATGCCTAACTTTACCAGTGGTAACTATATGATTTTGCACTCAATTTGTTCTATTTCTAAAGTTATCTCATTTCTCTACAGGCACTAATCTGCAAGACGACTCCAGCTCGGAGGAGACACCCAACAATGTGGCCAGCAATAAGCCTGTTGTGCCACCGAGACCACGTAATCTCGGCTTTGATCATAAGACTAAACTGATTGTCAATAGCCCAGGCAATGTGGCCAAGCAGCGAGTGGGCGGAGGGGAGGAATATGAGGGGGAAGATCGTAAGTTTCACTAAATAAACGATTATATTGAACAGAAATTTCAAATAATATCTATGTCTGTTTTCAGCTGAGGCCCTTGTACACAATGTGATCAATAAGCTTTATACGACAACACAGGCGGCCATGAAGCTGCATGCGAATTTGAAGAACTCGTTGCTCCTGAAGGAGCTGGAAAACGCAGTGATAATGTCACACAATATGCTCGGCAATATCACTCATAATCGGTAGTTACATATAGATATATCTCACAATTTAAACTATAATTATTATAAATATAAATCTGTTGATATTGCAGACAAAACGAGAGATTGCTCTCGAATCAAAGCAACAATCATGTTGGTGGCGGAGGAGGAGGAGAGATTGGAGGTGGAAACAATCATGAACAGGATAATGGCGACTATCTGATGATGGTCAATAACTGTGCCGATCTATTGAGTAATTTACGCACCAAGAACAAACCCGATGACTGTGAGAATAACTCCTAGTGTGTAGTGCATAGTTTAGGTTAACTAACAACCAACAAAAAGTGGCAACAAAATGGGCTAAAAACAAACTAATATTTATTAAAACTAAATTGAAATCAATAACAAATAAGCAAACAGACAAACATGAAGCACCAACTAATTTTCAATTATGTAATTATTATTATTATTATTATGCATTAACGGCTATTGTAAAGTTTATTCATTATTCACTTTATATTGTTTAAGTTAAAGTCTTGTAGCTTTTAAGTTTCTTAAGTGTGTGTACGCGTGCATTTTCTGTTTTTGGCCTTAATTTATAGGTAAATCACTTGTGTATAGCCTGAATTCAATTCGTAGAGTGTCAAGTTGTCTTAGTAACAATAATTATTTGTATTTGTTAAGTGTTATTTGAGTTTAAGACATGTGAGAAATGAAAAGCCCGGCATGACAGAATCGTATAAGAGAATCGTTATGGCATCTTCTATACATATATATATTTTTTTCTATATTCTACGTTATTTTTTCTCTTTTTTGTGAAATAGGCAAATTGCAAAAAGAAAGATTAACAAGTTTTGTGTCAAAATTAGGTATTTCATTTATGAATACTTCCAAGTATACACTAAGTATGTTTATGTATACTCATGTATGGCGCTTATTTACTCAACAAGCACACAAATGAACCCCAATTGAAAAGTGCTTATAATTACTGACATATGCATATGTATTTGATTAATCTTGAAGCTAAATACGATTTCCATGATTATACAATTTGAATAGCACTACGAGTATGTTCTGTAATTTAGTAGTTAATTATTTGATTGTATTTACAACAATTATACCTAAACAATTACCTAAAACATTTCTAAAACTAAAACCTATTTAAATGTATTAAACTTTAAATATATATGCTCTTATAATTTAAAACTAAATCAAATGTATTAAAATGAACTTAACCACAAAAAAACTAAAAAAAAAAAAAACAAAAAAGAAGGAAAGAAAAAACATAATTTAAGAGCAGTTATGCTACTTACCCTCAAACTAAAACCTAAAATCATTTAATTTAATCGAAATAATAATACAAAATCCATAATTTTTGAAAATATTAAAATCGCTTTGTCTTTTTTTTCATATATTCTACTAATTGCCAAGACCTCTGTCAACTTGTTGTTAAATTGAAATTGTGATTTAACTGTCAAGTTGCTTGAAGGGATTTAAAACAGCCTCAGCTAATGATTATACTTATATACACATATGTATGCATATCATGTATATAATCTATGATGGGTAACGGCAACAACCAAATAATATCTAATTAGTTAAACCTGGTATACACACTAAAATCATGAATGAGAACTATGCGATTTATTAAATATTGTGAGAAATTTTTAAATAATAAATAATAACTTTTTGTTCATCAGTGGCACAAAATGAAATGAAAATGAGGTGTTAAACAAATGATGATTATTTTAAAAAATTTATTTTGGAAATGGTTTTTACATGTTTGCAAATTTGCAAACTAAATAATGTTTGCAAGGGAGGCGCAGTTTAAATTGGATTTTACTTCGAATCTCACAAGGTTAATCAATTCAAAAATTGCCCCAATTTTTGGATTTGATGTGAGTTTGTCCAGTAGTATAAGGAAAAGA